>JACWBX010002814.1:7082-20739 GCA_014622435.1 Polypedilum pembai
TGAATAAAAACAAAAACTTTTCTCTTATCTATATATTCAACCAGTGTTGTTATTGTAGACGTCTATGGTCTACAATGCTGTCTACGTAGACGGTTGTCTACATAGACAAAATCTACGTAGAATCTACGTAGACCGTAGACGTCTACGATAACAACACTGTATTCAACAAATTGAATTTTTGGCAACTTTTTCTTCAATTGTGAATGAATTAGTCAAGTGCCTTTGATTATTCACATTGCGAGGATAAAACACAATTAGACTTTTTATGTAAATTGTAAGAGAAAAGTTTAGCAATCGAACTGAAATGAAAAAGGTCGCTGAAATTCACGAACATAAAATCGCATGTTTGATGGCCTTGACAATAAGTAATTGAGTAAAAAAGGTTTCAAAAGTTGAAATTCATATTCTTGTCATGCAAATGAGACGCTCGAGCATTGCTTGAGTGAAGTTAAAAGGAAACCAAAGATTGATGGGATCGATGAAATGAAAAAATCCTTCGAAGTCTGCTTTCTGCTTGTTTCCTGTAATTTAATTTGAATTTTATGTAGAATCGAATCATAAATAATGCTCACAGACTCAAGTCTCTATGGTTAAATGAGGAAAGAAATTGTTGAGATGATTTAAGGATTTAATCAAATTTAACTTCGCTGCCTTCTAGCAAAATTGCTTAAGAAGGTTTCGAGCAAAATTTTCTCTTTCTTGGAAATTCAATTTAATTTTTTGGTTGAATGATGACAGCAGTAGCAATGACAAACTTTTACCTTTTGCTAAGCAACAACCAAATACTCTCGTTATTTTGCATTTCTCACATGCATGGATAGAAAGAAAGAGACTAAATTTGAAATTTCAAAAATTTATTATGTTTTGTGGTTTCATAGGTGTGGTTTTTGTCACTTTTTCAATTCAATCTCAGAGTAAAACATGATGTGAGTTATGCTCATTCATAATTTATTCAAACGGTTCATTTTACGTGTTCAAGCAACATCTGTGTAAGTTTATCTATTCTTATTTGTCACCATTGCGTACTGTCAGTAAGAGAAAAAAAAGAATTCTTCCTAAAATGGACATGTCAACATATTTTTCTTTTCTCTCATTCGAATGAATCATTAACCTTTTCTCACTTGCCTTGTATATTGCATTGAAATGATGATGATGTGGCAGAGATAAGAAATAAATGAAATTTGTAGACATCTATCACATCTCATATTAATTGAAACCTTTTTGATGAGAGAGAAAAAGATCAAATCAGAGATTGATTTGTCCCAAATGTGATTCAAATGACCTCACTTGATGTTAATCAATAAAAATAAGAATTTTCATCATCTTGATTTTTATTTTACTGTCAAATTAGAATAATATATTTAAATTTATATCAACAGTATAAAGGAATAATGTAATATTAATTAGAATGATTATGACAAAAATTGAAAAATACAAAAATCTTAAATCTATTTCAGAACCTAGTAAAATCGAAATTAATGTAAAAATAAAAATCATTGAATTTAAAAGTGAAGTTATGAAAATAACATTCAGTTCATCTCTATTGACTTTTAAATTTTCTTCTTGTATATTTTGTGAGTTTTCAGTCATATCAATGTTGTTTTCAGTTAGGTCATTTTGTTGTTGCTTGCGAAGTCTCTTTATCATTATAAAGCATAAAATAGGAGAAATAATTGATGAACATAACCATACATAAATGCATCTAAAAATATATAATGACTTTAGTTATTCAAAAAATAATAGAATAATTCAATACTAGAGTTGTTACAGGCCTGTTCGCCTGTAATTTCAAATATCTCAGATTATTTTTTGGTCTTTTTAGAGATGAAAGAATGTGGGAAAAATATTTTCATAAAAATTTTCTAAAGTTTCGATATTTTAGGGTTTCAAAAATATACCTGCAGTCAAATGGTGCGAACTCTTTCAAAAATAAGCTGCATTTTCTATACAAAAATGCGCTAAAAATATCAAAATTTGCAAAAATTTTTTGATAATTTTCATACAAAAAATTATTTTTCAATGCCTACTCTGTTTTGCTTATCAAGAGTTCTAACCCCTTGCTTGCAATATTTTCAACTACTAATTTTTAAACACTCAAAGAAATCTTATAGTAATTACATACAAAATTTTTACTATTTATTATTAAGAATAGCACTTACCATGTGTAGAGTAAATTTTAACCAAACATAGTATACGTTTTATTTACTTTTAAAAAGTTAATTTTAGTGTTTAATTTACTATAAAAATAGTTGATTTTACTATTTGATAGTGAGTGCTTTAAGATCGTAGTATTTTACTATACTTATAGTGAAATTTTACTGTTCACCCATCTAAGTACTAATCAGCTTTGATGTTGCTTAATTTTGATATTCCAATCTGTTTTCTCGTATTCAGGTCCTTCTCATCCGCGTGAAATTTTTTTTTTGCAAAATACGAATATATGTATCATCTTAGAATCGTCTAACTATGCTCTATAAGGCACAGTACTCAAATATTTTTCGGAAAAAAATTTTATTTTTGTCCAATAGTGAAATATCAGTGCTAAACTGAACTGCCACGAAACACTGATCCGCTCGTTTTTGCTTAATTTTAAGCTCGCCTGTTTTTACAGACCGACTGTTTTAACAGGCCTGTCTGTTTTTTCGCCTAAAACAACTCTGTTCAATACATAATGACGTGTTGACCGCTCAAAAGCAATTTTTATTGCTTACAAAAATGTAAACAATAAAGTAGCTTCTGTTAAAAGATTTTAACAACGTTTTTGCAATACTTTTTCTCCCGGAAAGTTTTCTATGAAAGAAATTTTCGTCTTATCTCATTTTTAACTGTTATTAATTGAATATTGTAACTTACATTTTTTGTATAAGTTTAGATTCTGTTTCAAACATTGTATAAAATAATATATACATTAATGCAATAATTGCAATTGTTATGATCCAAGTCCAAATCTTTTTCATCGTTTCAAAAACAAAATTTTGATGTTTAAGTTCTGCATAATAAATCAAAACTGGTAGGATTGTCATTGCAAACCAAACTAGGCTCGGAACCAAATATAATAGATTTTTACCGATTTCATCTTTGTCAAAAATTTTTTCAAATAATTTTGCAAGTAAAAATGACAAATTAATTGAAATATAAATTAACCCAAACAAGTTTCTCATTTGTTTCCGAACGATTAGTGATATTGTTGTTATGATAATTACTACAAATATTCAATTAAAAATTAGAAAAATTCAAGGTAAGGACAGTTCCAAAAAAAAATTTTTATTTTTCAAGCTCGCCTACTGACATTAAAAAAAGTTAATACACCAAATTGTACCAAAATTTTTGACTGAGATTTTCTGTTGATTTTCAAGGTATTTTGCAACCAAATTTTTATTTTTGTGCTTAGTATTTAAAAATCTGTTGGAACTAAACAAATTTTACTGAAAATTCAGTTTATTTAAGAGTTTTATAAAAGCTTTCTAGTAAAAGTTGGTGTACTAACTTAATGTCAGTAGGCGAGCTTGAAAAATAAAAATTTTTTTTGGAACTGTCTCTACCTTGGAAAAATTGATAAACTCATTTTCATCCAACTGGTCAATTTCTTTTTTAAAGTCTAGTTTTTGCGAAAAAATTTCATAATCATAAAATATCGCAACTAACAAACAAAATAGTTAAACAGAAGTCAGCAGTTTTTAATAATCATACTCTAGTGCCTAAACTGCATGCACAGGGGTTTTATGTTGAAAAATCACTTCTGTCATGTTTTTTTTACGTTTCATGACATTTGGGAAGTATTTGATCAACATCATGCCGGACCACCATTGACTGGCATGCACTGGCCTATGGCCGACACTATCCCGAAAAAACTTAATGCCATCATGATCTACTTGTCAAGACCTTTCCAACGATATACTTTACTCTTATATTGAAAAATTCCAAGTTTTCATAGCATATGAAATCATGCCTGAGTCCATGCCGTTGGACATGATGTTACGAAATTCACTTGCGAAATGTTTTTTGGACCTTTCCTGACATTTAGAGAAGATTTATGACGAAAAAAAAATGTTTGACTCAAGAGCATGAAGGACCTTCACTTACTGGCCCTCCACCATGGCATTCGGAACAAATGAATGTGCGATAACTCATCCTTATGCCGAGACCTATCTAACAATGTATATATCACCTCCCCACGACCTTCTGTTCTCGAGTTATGGATCGGACGGACGGACGGACAAAGTGGATATAGAAGCGCTTTCTATTTCAAAGAAAATGCACTAAAAAGAAAGAGAGAATTTAATTTACCAATAAAAAATATTGCAATTGAAATTTTAACTTGAGTTTTTGTAGCAATTTTCAAAATTTTTTCAAAATTTTCTTCATAATCTTGATCGTAAAATGTAGACATTTTTCTTATTTTTTAAATTCAATTTTTCACTTCTTGTCTTCTGATGAAAATTATTGTTGAAAATAAAACAATTGATAAATTGTTCACGAGATAAAACTTAAATTATTTAATTATTTGAACAAGTTTAAAATAATTTTTTCACAATTTTATTATATAACTATGAGATGACTCAAAAATAAACAAGTTTTGACCAATAACCAATCAAGCAGCTACAAATTTAAAATTTTTTTGAAGCGTTAACTTGTGTATTGAGATGATTTTTTGTTCCCTGTAGTAGTGCTGTTGTTGATTTACAAACAAAAATTCCTTACAGCACGTTTGTCTTGTATTTTTGTGACTTTCAATGGGACTTTTTGTGTGTTTATGTTTTTGTTGTGTCTTGTTTCCGCGCTTTGAATATAAATTAAGTTTATACAAGCACAAAGTTCTCTTGGGGGCTTAACACAATTGTTTTTTTCTCTCTCAACTTCTTCTATTCATTACAGCAGCGAAATAGAGTGAAAAGAAAAGAAAAACAAATATTTCTCATGTAGAAATTGAAAAATTTCTCTCTTTCATTCGGTCATCGATAAAAGTTCAAATGTCTCGAAAGGTTCAAGTGAGAAATTTTTTCTTTCTTTCTTATCAGATTTCTTTTGTTTTGTGAAGAGCAATAAATAAAACTCATTGAAAAATCAATTGAAAAGTATTTCTGGCTAATTCAATCATTGTTTAATTAATTTGAATTGAAAAAAAGAAAACACTCAGCACGTAGCAACACAAAAGTGATTGTTAAAGAAAGATAAAAATTTACAAATTTCTTTGCCTTTTTGTCCTTTTTCTTTTTTCAATTTTGTGTCACAATTAAAAAAGATTGTGAAATTGAGTAGAAAATTTGACTTCCTGTTAAAATAATTCAAGGCTTGATGACAAGCGTGTGCACATAAAAGAAAATTTTCACCTTACAAATGAGCATAGAAGAAAATCACGTTTATGTAAAATTGACTGGTCTAAATGACTAAAAATAGCAACAACAGCACCACTTACAGCGACTAGAAAATTCTTTTTCCTCGTCTATCTCAAGTGAATTTGTTTATGACTTGTGAGCTATGAAAAAACATCAAAATTTCTGTCATCATAAATCCATCAGTGAATCATGCTCGCTCGTCACTCGATATGATTTTAATTTAATCACAGAAATCTTTGACTTTAGCCACTGTCAGAAGTGAAAGACAAAATTGAATTAAATTTCCCGCTGTTGTAGGAAACTGTTGAAGATTTAATTAAATTCGCTTTTGACTGTGAATTTACCTGCAAAAAAGAATTTTCAACTTTTGCTTGCATTTGTATAAAAAGACAAAAAACTTCTTCTTTTTCTTACTAAATGAAATAAAATAAGGAAGAGAAAAAGGCCTTAATAAAGATATGAAAATAACTTAAGTGGCGCCTAAAATATCAATTATTTGGCATGATGTGCAAAAATGTTTTCTTGATGATTGATTAATTTGTTGCAAACAGTAACCACAACTGAAACCGTAAAATGGGCAGAAACGAACTAGTTTTTTATTTCATCGCACATTTGTGATTTGATCGACCATGAAAACCTCAGGCATGTGTTTTTGATTGCTCGAATTATTATTTTTAATCCACAAAATGCCAATAGTGCACGTAAACATTCTTTCAGCTGCTACAACAACATGCTTGACCACGTGCTACTACTGCAGATATTTTTTTCGACACAAATGAAGAAATAAAACTTGATTTTGATGTATGACACATTGCGGCAACTAAGCCAGTCACGATTTATAGTGAAACATTTAAAGCAACAGTCAAAAACATTCACACGACAAAAGAAAGTTACAAGACGGCGTTGTAAATGAGAAAGAGAAGAAAAAAATTGATTTGACCCACATTTATTTACTTCTCTCCATTTGGTTGTATTCCAGCATGTGTGAAATTCTTTTATTTCTTACATTTATCATCAAAATAGTCATTTTATGGCTAAATAAATTTAATTTCAACTTTTGCAAAACTCTTCTCAGTCACATACAAATATTTGATTTTCTAATCAACACAAAAAAGTTTTAGTAATAAAGAGAATTCTCACAAGGCATCATAGCATGTGTATTAGACGACCATATAAAAAAATCTCAATTGCATCACGATTTCTTTACAAATATTTGTTGTTATTTGTCAGCTTATTTGAATGAAAAAAATACAAAGAAAAAATTCTTCTATGAAAATTGATGCTCAATAGTTTCCGAATTGAGCAAATTTCATTCACGATTTACTCTGAATAAGCTAAATAAACAAAACTTAAGAAAATGCTCGAGTTATTGACTCGCAATAAAAGTTAAAAAAGAGTGCGTTTAAATTGAGAAACATAAATCAATCATTTAGTTCAATCAAATAAGATATAGAGCTATAAAAATTATATATTTTGTGGCTATTAAAAGCATTTTCATTGTTGTTTTTCTAGCAGAGTGCTGACAAATTGTTTTGTAAGAGAAACATCAACAAAAGATTAAGCGCGAGAGTGAGTTCAGTTACTACACACCTTTGAAATCAATTTACGAATGTTTGAAAACATTGTTAATTGGACTCTGGTTAGTAATTAATTTAATGTCTTTCTTCTTGGTCAAATAATTTTTCGTTAATTCGAAATTTATTTAGAAATAATGGAATGTTTTGATATTTTATTCTAAACTTACTTTTCTCAATAGATTCGTCTTTTTAGTAAGTTATGTTGTTGTTTTCACTATTAAACTGACAGATATATTTAACATTTTAACAAATACTTAAATAAATATTCGACAAAATTATTTGTTTACGTTTCTAAACAATTTATGAGTTGAAAATTATTTAAACTTAACGAAAAATACGTTTGAAATATTTTAAAATTTAACGAAAAACCGTTTAAAATTGTCTCTGAAATTTCCTTAAATTATTATTTTTTCAATTCATTCAATTTTATAGACAATTTAAAGAATCTCTAGGGCACTCGTGTGATACATATGTGTAAATAGTGTGAATCAGAAAGTGGTTTTTAACAATGAGCAAGATTAATTGTAGGCGCTTGGCAGATTAACAAGCTGCTCGTGTGTCACTCACATATACGCAGTATTTCGTTCATTTTTGCTCATTACATAGCGAAAAATGTCGCTTCTTCTTCTTTTTCTTTTCGTCTCATAAACAAATCCATACAATGTTGTGCTATTCCGTCTAGCAGTGAAAAGTGATCTAAAATTTTCATTTTTACAAGAAAAAATTGACTTCTTTATTTCTTTATTAATTGATAGAGCTTTATATAAAAGTACATTTTGGTAAAATATTAAGAAGATTTCTGAGAAATTAAAACTCAAAATTATGATTTCTTTTTTTGTAGAAATTCTTAACGTAAATTGAATTCGCTTTTGTGCTGAAACTTGTTCAAAAAGAATCCAGTGTAATGAGTAAACTTGTGTAAGTGGTCAAAAATCACTGTTAGGGGTTTACAAATCGAAAAAATTCTCATTCCCGTTCTCGAAAAAAATCCGAGAAATTCCTGGCTTGGGAATATTTTCATATATTTGTATGAAAATTTACTTTTTCTATCACAAAATTTTTTGAAAAGAAATTTTATGAAAATTTATTTTTTCTATCACAAAATTTTTTGAAAAGAAATTTCTTGTAATCTTTTATTTAAGCAATTTTAATTAGGTTTATGAAAAGTTAATCGATTCTTAAACTTGAACTTGAACTTGAAAAACTTGGCAAAAAAAAGTTTTAATCAAAATTTAATTATTTTGGTAAATTTTTTAGAATTTGTAACTAAAATTGGTTCAGAAACTATATCATTCAGAAAACATCATTTTTGACCAGATTTCAATCAATCATGGTCATTTTTTTTAGTAAAAAAGAAGCAAAGAAATTTCCGTTCCCGGGAATTCTCAACTCCCAAGAAATTGTCAACTTCTAATCACTGTTGAACAGAACATTTAAAAAGTATGATAATTTGTGATCATTTTCGAATTGTCTAACCTTGGATAAAAACAAAAAATTCAATTTGTGAAAGAATTTCAAAATTTTAGATCATAGCAATCTGATGGTGTTTATGTGCTATAAATAATCTGAGTATTATTAAAGAGGGAATGAAAATAAAAATATTCTCATATTTAATACAAGCGTCAAATTCTCCGAAAAATTTTTTTTTACTGCAACATTTTCTCTCTTGCTCAAATTTCAGAATGAAATGAGTAAAAAAGAGGAAAGAAAAAGAAATTAAAATAAATAAATAAAATAAATTTTTCTGTGTGGTTTTGACTTTTTCTCTCTGTTTGTGATTTTGCTTTTTAAATGAAGAAAATTTATGGTGAAATGAAATGAAATGAAGTGGCGGTAAATTTTTTATTTTTTCTCTCGAAGAAAGCATTTAATGTATGAAATAAGTCAAACTTCTGTTCTTCTTTTGTATTTGACATCTTAAATGGAATTTACGAACATTTTTCTTTATTGAATTTTACGCTTTGAGATGATAAATTTATTTTTGGTTGAATGAAACAGTTCAAGGTTTTTTCATTAATAAACGAACAATTACTGAGAAATTAAGATAAAAGGCAACTCAATTTTTAATTTATCTGCCTTTAACTGATCAAAAGAAAAGTTATGGTCAATGTTGGTCATAAATATTGTTCATATCATCATCAATTGTTAAATAATGACCGCTATCACTCTAAGAATCTCCTTCTTTTTGATCTCAATTGACCGGATTCAGTTTCTGCAAAATTAATAATAACGAGCGAGGGAGAAAAAAAAAGAGAGCAAAAGATATTTATTATTAATGTTCTCGCTCGTGGCTAAAGGTCTTTTGATCTCCCTTCAAATTCAATTCAATCATTTCATGGTGAAACTTTCATTAATAGCAAATGATATAATTTATGATCTGTTTTCATCAATCATTCATTTAGTCTGCCATAATAGTCATATCAAACTTGTTGTTAGGGAAAATTCTATTCAATTTGATTGAAAATTATTGCAAGCTATTAATTTTAATATTTTCGTTCGTTATCTTGAACTGCAATTTAATATCAAGAAATTTATTGAATATTTATTGACAATTGAAGGATATTTACTAAATTAGTTTCCTGAACTTAAAAAATTGTCGGTTATATTTTGCTTAAATTTAAATTTGAATTAACGCGTTTTATTACAAAAATTAAAGATTTTTATTGAGAAAAACACGCTAAAATTTTCAATTTTCTTGTTTTTAAAGTGAATTGCTGAATAAAATTAAATTTCTTTTATCTTCTTTCTTTATATTTAAGTAATCCCGGCAGTATAAGTGTCGAAAAACTTGTTCAAATTCAATTTTATAAAAATTTGCTTATACAAATTGACAAAAATAGCAAGAAAAGCGAAAATAGAGAGGAAAAGAAGAAATTTTTAAAATTTCATTTCATTAGAATTTAACGAGGGGATGGACATTGGGGCAAAATAATTTATTTTTGCCCTTTTTTTGTAACGCGTTTTATTTTAAAAATTAAAGGTTTCTTTTGAGAAAAACACGCTAAAATTTCAATTTTCTTGTTTTTAAAGTAAATTGCTGAATAAAATTAAATTTCTTTTTATTTTCTTAAATCATTACCGTCTTTTCTCGAACGAAATAACCGATCATAACCATCTATATTCGAACAAAATTCAAAATTGCCTTTTAACCGTCATTTTTTGCAAAATTTCTTTGATTTTCGCTTTCAAAAATTCTTATTTTTAACGTATTTTTCAAAAAGCTCTGATAAAAGCTTTAAGTTCGAACAAGAAACGAAAATATGAGCTTGTTCGAATATAAGGTCGGCTCTTATAATCGAGGGAACACGGTAGTGAATGAATATTTTTGAACTAAATTAGTAAAATCAAACGGAGAGGTACAAAATCACCCTAAACCTTTAAATTCGATTTTTGTAAAAATTTGTTTACAAACATTGACAAATATAGCGAGAAAAGCGGAAATAAAGAAGAAAAGACGAAATTTTAAATTCAAATTAAAGGAAAAATCGATTAAAACAGATCTCTTTGGATAAAATTAAATTTAAGTTATTTCAGTCTGAATAAATAAGAAATAAAATAAAGCCCGAGTAGCTAAATATACGTTACAATTTTTCACTTACTTGCCATGGCATGCAAAAAACAGAAAAGGAAATGAATTTAAGAATTAATAAAAATTTCAAAGAATTTCGCATTTTATCATAAATTTAAAATTTCTCTAACATTGTTGAAATCAAATAAGATTTATGCAAAAAAAAGTTACTGAAAATAAAATAATTGCTTTCACTTCTGTTAACTTTTCCTCTCTCATTTTTTTCGCTACACACTTACTTCCTCTGAATGAGATATCTGCTTTTATTTTTTTTGACATTCAGCATGTGTTTCTTGTCATTTTACTTTTACTCTATATATAGAGAAGAGAAAGAGAAAATAAAATTTTTTTCGCATTTATGCTTGATATGTACATCCTGAGAGTAAGAGTGAAGATTTCACATTACTGTCATGAAGAAGAATTTTCAACAAGCAGAAATTGTCTTCATTTATTCTAATTGAATTTGTTTGCAGTCAGTCAGATTTTTTTCTTATCACCATAGATATGCATAAAGCTCTCAAGTATTGTGGAATGGAAATGATGGAAAGTTGAAAAAAAAAGCACAAATGAGAATTTTTTTTTTCATTTATTTAATTAATACGAAGAAAAGAAATGTCAGTGACATAAAAGAGTGAAAGAAAAACTTTTCCATCATTCTTTCGTCCTCTCTGTTTTCTGCTCTTTTTTTTTTGAGCGATGTAAATTAAAATGTTTAATACAACAGAAAAGTTCTCTCTCTCTCTCTCTCTCAATGTTGGTTTCTCCAATTTAAACTTTTGCTGTATGGAAATCTTGTCGTTGCTGTTTTGTATAATTTTTTTTGTATTTGCTATGAGAAAAAGATACAGAAAGTATCCGTGTTGCAGATTGGTGTACTTAGGTGCATTTTTATCGCCACAAATCAGTGTTCATTGAGTAGGGTTCGGCCGTCGACGCTGATATCGACAAACAAAAATACTTCCGAAAAATTCCGCTATGAAACTTAAAGATGGCGCTTAGATCGTTTTAAGGCGCCCTCTACAATTTTCATAGCGAAATTTTTCGGAAGTTCTTTGTTTAACGATATCAGAGGTGAAGACCGAACCCTACTTTATTGACAGATTACAGAATTAACGGATTTATTTCTATGATCAAGAATTTTTAAATTTAAGAAATATAAAAAGTCTTCTGAAGCAATTCAATTTTTAAATTCATATTTATGAAGACTATCATGGTTTTTAAATCTAAAACATTGAAATTGAAATCAAAATAAACAAATCTTGCGATTTCAAAACATCTTTATTATTTTGATTTAAATATTATCGCTTATCGACATTTTATAACGGAAATTTATAAATTTAAATATTTTGAACTATTTTTCTTCTGAGCAATTGCTCATTTATTTTGCTTCCATTTTTGTGAGACGTGATGAGAGATTTAATTTTTTTCTCCCTTTTTCTTCATTTTTCTACACTTTCTACACTTTCAATTTTTGTTTATTTTATATATATTTCATGATTTACGAAATTTTGAGTTCTCAAACTTTCAATATAGACTTAAAGAATTGGCAGAAATAATCTAAATAGGTTTAAGAAACTTAATTCAAGAAAATTAAAGAAATTTTTTCAAAACTTTGTTTTGTTTTGGTTTTTCTACACTTTTTCTTTTTTTTTTCTTTGAAGCTGTCACTCTCTCGATGAGACGTGAAGTTCGTACGAGAGAAAAGAAATTTTAAAAAAAAAAATAAATTGACATCAAAATTAAAACGATTGTTTCGCCGATTTGATTTTTTTGATTCTTTTTATTTCAGAATTTTTAATCTTTCACGTTTCAAATAATTTTACCAGAATACATTGATCTGAAAATAACGGTCAAATCAAATTCAAATTTAAAAAAGATGCGAAAAATACGCGTCGACGAAAAAATCTTAGTAACCAAGATAAAAAATTTTTGTTTACAATTTTCAATACGGAAAATTTTAATTCGTAATTTACCGAGTAATGCAATCACTGACAGTTTTCTAACTATGTTTCGTCACAATAACTCGATAGCACAAATCAAATTCAAAAAATCAAAAGTCTCTAGTTTTATAGTTTTCGAGATCTCACCGTGACAAAAGGAAATCAGCCAGCTGACCAAAGTGAACTTATAAGCTGAATTTTCCATACAAAAAAGTGCTAAAAAGGGTTGCTATTGAGAAGAGTGTGATGTGATAACAACATTTTCATTTGAATTTAAAATTTTTCTTTTTCTCTCTCTTTCTCTATGTGAATTACAAATGTACTTGCCATCTTTTGGCAAAGAAGTTAAACACATGTAGGTTAAAATAATTTAACAAGCGACAAATGAATAGCAACTTTTTTTTTCATTCTCATCTGTTGTGCTCCATGTAAAAAAAAATTTTTGTGTCTTCTTTCGAAAACAAATTAAAAAGTTTAATGAGATTTTAGCCTTATTGCATGTAAATATAATAAAAAAAGAGAAAATTTGTAAAGCTTTTTTTTTTTATTTGTTAAGTAGAAGACGAACTTTGTTACTTGATACGATATAATCGCAGAATGTCGCAAAGTTTTCACATTTAAAAAGCTAATTTTAGAACTGATAAAATCTCTAAACATGAAGCAAACTTATTTAATCGAAAATAATGTCACTGTGTATGGCAAATTTAAGCAATAAATCAACTATGGCCTTGAATTTAAATTTTTTCTTTTCCTTTTTTTACTGAATATGATGAAAAGTTAAAACCATAAGCTGTTCTCTTTATGTCAACGTTAACCATCTGCTTTATTTTCATAATCTTTTACCTATAAAAGGATTTTTCGAATCGCCACAAAAAGATTTAATAAAAATATTTTTAATGCAAATTTTAATAAAATCAATCATAAATTTAATCCAATTATTAATTTAATGAACAATCATTAAAATTCAAGGCGTAAACACTTTGATTAATTAACAATTTTTGAGATTTTCTTGCGATTCCTAAGAAAATTGAAATTTCTTTAAAATATCAAAAATTAAGCAAAACTTTGATAGCTTTTTATTTGTATCTGCTAAATTCACATTTATTGTTCCTTTTCGTAGCTAAATCTTGCAGTTTTATAACAGATATTACGAGTTTTTAATGATTTTCTATTTTTGCAAAATGTAAACAAAACATTTGAAAAATTTGCAAAAATTTCTTCAACAATTTAAATTTT
>JACWBX010002815.1:3656-21087 GCA_014622435.1 Polypedilum pembai
TATTCGATTCTCACTCTATTTCTTTTACTCTCTTTAAATAACCAAATAAAAGGGGTTGAAAGTAAAGAAAAAAAAATTGCCTAAAACGCCTTCATCTATGATGAGATAGCAAGACTAAGAAATTCAAAATTGAATGAAATTTCTTGCTATAAAGAATTTTTTATTGGCTCAAGTTTTAGTTAATTATAGGAAAAAAATTTTAACTTTATTTGCTATAACGGTCAAATTTTGTATACATTTTTGAAATTATCGAAAGATGCAAAAAACGAAAGAGAATGAAAAGAAGCAAAATCAAATGATGCAAAAAATATTTTATAAAATTTTGAATTTTTATTTTATTTCATAAGAAAAATGTCTCATTTCATTTCATATATAGACAATAGTTAAGTGTTTTTACTACGTTAGAATTGTTTTCCCTTGACTAAAATCAAAGACCATTTCTAAAAAAATGCTTGAATTTAATCAAACATTATCAAAGGTAAGTGACTTTAACAATATTCTTGTAGTTAAGGGCAATATCACGAGTGCTGAGAACTCGAAGAAATGCGTTTGGTAAATCTTTCTCTATTTATTTTTTTTTCAAAAATTTGAACTTCTCAGTTTCAATTATTTTCTTATATTTTCTACATTATTTCCAATTAATTCTAAACTACTAAGTTACTTTACTTATAAATTGAGTTTTACAAGGAAAATAAGGTAGAATAAGCACTTTAATTGTGTTAAAATTGAATTTGAAGTTTTTGTAAACAGAAAGCTTGAAAAATTTTGAACTCTACAAACGCTTTCAATTTCTACAAAAATACAATCTTTGTGTGTAAATGACACTGTTTTCTCTTAGAAATAATTGATTTAAGGCTGCAAATCACGGTCTAGAATATGGTAAAGTGTCTTTTATTGCCCAAAAAACATTTTTAGAAAGGTTTCATTGTGAAATTAAGCCAATATTCAATTCACCGTTTTGACACATTTGAAACTTATTTTGAGAAAGTTTCGACCGATAATGAATGAGAAAAATGAAATAGTAGAGTTTTTTGTAGAAATTTATTACTCGTGGAATTGCCCAAGATCATTTCTATAAAAGTGCATGAATTTAATCAAATATTATCGAAGATAAATAATTTTAACGAAATTTTTTCACTAAAGCTAAATTCATATCAAATTTGCTTGTTAGTTGCTCAACATAATCCTTAACAAGCGAAATATTAGCTTTCTCATACAATTTAATGGAACTTTAAAAATCGCTTTTATTTAAAATCATCTTTAATATCTTGAATTAATTCTAAACAATAAACAGCATTTAAAGATTTCTACCAAACAAACAATATTTCATTCAATATCAAAATAAATTTTAAGGTTTCACAACTTTCTTTACTTTAGACAGCTTTAAGTTGAATTTTCTTATGAATGAAGTTAAAGATTCTTTAAATTGTTTACCTAATGTGAGTTTTATATTTGTTCTTAATAAAGTCAAAATTGAAAACTTTAAGACAAATTTAGTAAACAAAGTTTGAATTTCTTTTCAAAAATGAAGCAAAAATAAGAACGAAAGTAAAAATTGTATAAAGTGATAAAACTAATCAAAATAAGTCAGTGTTGTTACACAGGCGACCTGTGATAATATTTACAAAAAACTTTCGCTAGATGGCGCTTTAAAGTGATTTAGGCGCCATCTACAATTTCCATAGCGGAATTTTTTGTAAATATTATCACAGGCTGCCCTGTGTAACAACACTGATTAAAATAAGTTCAATATCTTTAAGAAATTTTCTATTATTTCCAGCTTATAAACGAATAAAAAGATATTTTTTCACAAACGAAAAATTCTTTCCTCCTTCCTATCATGTTCTTTCTTTTTCGCCTGCTTGCTCGCTTTTTCTGTGTTCAAACTCATGTTAAGTAATCTTCCAAACGATTTGCTTCATGTTAAACATTCATTTTATATTTAGATGTGCTTTCATTTTCCCTCTATCGATGAAAGCTTTCAACTCACTTTAGTTCGAATACATAGATATTGAGGAATAAATTGACTGCTCAAACATGATGTTTCGGATCAGCGAAGTGTAAAATTTCCATCTAAGTAACTTGAAAAAGATATTTTTTTTATGCCAGAATTGACAGCTTGTTGCATCTCAATAAAAATTATTTTTAAATCATAGAAAACTTTGCTTTTTTTCATTCATTAATTGAAATCAATTCATTATGGATTCAAAAAATCTTTCAAGAGATGTTATCAAGCGACATTGCTTAGAGATAATCAAGAAAAACTCAATGGAATATTTGGGACTGTTTATAGCAATGTTTGATATTTGTCTGAGTATTGTCGCAATAACAGCTGGTCCACAATTTGTTTCATCATTTGGCGTTAGTCATATTTCACTTGGAACTTTTCTTTCATCACTTCTAATGCTCATTGCGATTTTTGATGTAAGTTAATATTTTAATTTTCTCATAAAATTTTAATTTTTTCTAATTCCATTTCAGTACGAGGCAAAACAGCTAGTTCCTTGGATTTGTGCTCAAATATTTGGAACATTGGAAAATCTTTACAAAATTATACCTTTTAGTGACTTTCAACCATTTGTTTTCATCATAGTTAGCCTTGAATTTACAGCAATTTATGTCATTCTCAATCTTCATTTGAAATTTAGCAAACATTCAAATTCTTTTCTCAAGAAAGATGAAATGCAAAAAGACTTTCGAATTCTTATTCAACTTTTTTATTTCTATTTATTTCACTTTAAATAAATCTATTTTGAATCTTGAATGTTATAGAAAAAAGCTCGGTAGTTTCACTAAAAACTTTTGACCGTTAAAAATATTTTCAAAAGTTTTGAACAATTTTGAATTTCAAACGTTATGAAAAATTTTGAATTTCGAAAGTTTCGAAAAGATTTTGAATTTTGAAAGTTTCGAAAAGATTTTGAATTTCGAAATTTTCAAAATACGTTTTCGAAAATCATTTTTAAAATAAAATTAAAAAAATTTAAATTTTAAGCTAAAATAGTGTGAGATAATGTCTGTTTTAGTTTGATAACAACATCTGTTATATTGAAGAACATTAATAATGAGCTAAATGTTGTTATTTAAGATTTTTGTTAACAAATTATTTTCAACTTTGAATAATTTCGAAAACTCGAAATTGCCTTTTCGACGATTTTTCGAAATTGCATTTTCGAAAACTTTTCAAAATTCTCTAACGGTTTTGTAAAATTACCATAATTTTGTTTTTGCAAAACATTGATTAGGGATCATGTCACAAAATCACATAGTCCGTGAAATGAAAATGTATAAAAGGATGAGAAGAGCTGTTATAACAAAATTCTCGTCATTCCTATTTTATTAACCTTTCCCTCACAAGCTTTGATTTCATGCTTTAGTGAATTTAACAAGCCACAGTTATGTGTGAGCTTTACATAGCAACTTTTGATGCGGAAATTTCAACTTAGAAATTCTTGTTAAATTTAAAAAAATAAAAATTCTTATTGATACTCGACAACTTGTTATAAAGTTCAAAAAACTTTTCCTTTTTTGCTCCCCTCACTTAATGTCTAATAGTAAACATAAAAAGCTTTCCCTAACTCTCCTGTGCACTTTATTCTCTTATATATTTCGTGATTTATGTTTTTATTGTGTGATTTATGGATATTTTCCTGACTGCTGTCTCTCATACAGCATAAGGGTGAAAAGTTTTTTTTTTATTTTGTTTCCTTCTTCACCATATTTTACAGTTAGTCGGCAAATTTTCCGGAGCATGCAGAATTTAATTTATGTGAAAATTAAACATGTTTTTTTCGTTTGTCTTTTTTTTTGCTCTTTTTTTTCGAGTCATTGCGGTTTAGATAATAGAAAAGTGCAGGATTAAGGGTTAACAATTAGAAACTTACTATTGTCTTCTCTTGAATAATATAAAAGCCTTTTTTGTATGCAAATTCTATGAAAATTGAGTTCTTTTAGAACAATTTGATTAAAAGAGTCGGTTCTTGTTCTTGTTTTCTAGAGAAACGGTAAGAAATAAAAGGAATAAAAGATTATTCCAATCGAAGATCTAAATCTTCTAATCAAGCGTAAACTTATAAGATTAGAAATTTTGAAATTTCAGTTCAATGGAAATTAAATTTTACTAGTTGAGCCATATTTCCTGATATAAATAATGAATTTCCTTTATTTTGATATTCAATTTTCAATTTTCATATGTAATTATATAATAAATTGATGGATTTGATCCAGGCGTAGATGCACGTTACTTTTTGTTGTTTTTTGTTAATATTTTTGCTTTTTTACAGTACTTTGGTACTAATTTACCCAGAATAAATTTCTAAAATCCTGTTTGTTAAGCTTTTTAATCTTTCTTACTCTTTTTTTGTGTGTCCACGCCTGGGATTTGATAAGATTTAATAAAATTTTTATGCAAAAATATATAAATCTGTAACGTATTTTTCAAAAATGGCTCTTCTATTTAAGCAAAAAGTTCAAAAATTTCGACTTCTCGAACAGAAGAGCCGGCTCCGAGCTCTTTTTTAAAAGGGAAGACGAAACATTTTAGTTCACATTTTTTTAGAACTGAAACATTTTAGCAAGAAATAATAGAATATTTCAATATGCGATTTAGCCGTTAAATTCAAATCCGGGGGATGATTATTTTTCGACAAAAATCCCCTGAAAATGCCCCTAAAACGGCTTTTTTGAATGAAAAATTTTAAGAAATCATTGAATATTCTTATTAACTGTGCTTTAAATTATAGTTCATGACTCAATATTTCTTTACAATTAGATAAGGAATGAAAATAATTAGAATTCATAGTAAAATTAAATTTTAAAAAAAATTTTGTAACGGCTTCGAAAAATTTGAATAAAATTTGATCCAGATTTTGGATCAAATTATATCGGCATGAAATATTCTATTATTTCTTGCATTTTAGTTCATTGTTTTTGCTAAAAATTACCCAAAGCTCAATTTATTTATTACTTCTAGTAATTCTTTTGAATAATTCCAAGGAAAAGAAACAAATGCGATTCAGCAAAAGAATTAATCGCTTTAAGTCGTTAAAGTTGCTGAAAATTGCCTAAAATAAATTGAAAATAAAATCGTCGAAATTCGGTCAAATTTGCTTTGTTCCAAGCCTTGGATAGTTCTTATAGTCTTCCTTCATAAATAATGACCATTTGGATCGTAATTGTGAGTCTATAAAACAATAATTATAAAAATTTAAAGACAAAAATTGTCCCGACTTGCATTTAGCATGATTTGGCAAGTAAACGTAAAGTCGTAACGTATTTTTGGTTACACGAATTGTAGATAATTAGAAAATCTTTTTGAACTGCCAAATGAGCCTTATTTTCCGAGGAAAAACTTTAATTATTTTAAAACAAAGAATCAACTTTTATTCATTATTTTAATGAAATTAAAAAAGCAAAAACTAATTTGTCTCTAAGAATAGAAGGACAAAAAAAGCAATAAAAGTTAAACAAGGAAAGAGAAAAAAATGGTGACTTTTAATTTCACAACCGCATAAGCCATTTTGTATATACACAATGATAATAATGAAGTTAAACTTTTTATTAGATGTTTGTGCAAGCACAAGATGATGATCTACTCAATGCCATACTTTTTTTGCATGGAAATCTTATTAAGTTTTAACATCATCAGTGGACTAATGGATTTTACAACGATAAAACTAAAACTAACATTGCATTAAGAGAATAGCCGCAGTTTTAATTTGATTATGGCATAAAAAATGAATCAAAAAGCTTTTTAAAATCCATGAAGTGAAAAATTCAATATTGAGGTTTGTTTGTCGACATAAAATGGACACATACACAGGAGGAGAATAAAAAAATGCATTAAACTAATGAAATTCCATTTATCGAGTTCTCTCTTCATAAGCATGCAGCGCTTTTGTGTACTTTTGAGTTTATCACTGTGGGAAATGTGCTTTCGGCTACTCACTGTTACTGACATTAAAAAAAAGTGTGAGACAAACTCAAACTCTGCTCATAAATGTGTGATATGTGTGTGTATGTTTAAGAGAGATATGGGAAACAGCAGTAATGTTTCTCTTGTGGTTTTTCCTCATTCCCGAGCTCAGAGGAAAAGAAAAAAATAATAACCAAGTGAGAAACTCTGTAAGTGAATAATGCAGTGGTAAAAGTCTGTGGTTATAGAAAGTTAAGCTTTAGGACAAAAAAAAATTGTGAAAAATTACTTGAATAGAAAAATAAGAAAGTTTTTGATAGTTTATGAAATATTTTTAATGATTTATGGATGAATTTTCTTTTAATAAGTTAGAAGGTCTAAACTCGAAAAGTTAACGGTTGTTTTATTCAAAATTTGAATTTGAATTAGCGCATTTTGCTATAAAAAAAAATTCAAATTTCTTTGAGAAAAAAACGCGCTAAAATTGAGAGAGACCCTCTGGTTAATAAGTTACAAAAAGCTTCATTTAAGTAAAGATTTTTTTGTTTGAAATTAATTTACTAAAATTTTGTTTCTTTGTTTACTTTTACAGCCTTAAACTATTTTCAGTTTGTATTTTCCTTTAAGTTTTTGAATTTTCCGTTATTGATTTACTTACTTTTTAAATCACAAAAATTTTTCAAATTTTCGTTAAATTTCAAATGCAAAAAAGACAAACTTAAAGATTTTCACAGCGGGTTGGAAACTGGGGCCTCCGATTCGTCCCGTTTCGCTCTATTAGTCTTTCGCCCCAGTTTCCAATCCCTTAGATTTTCAATTTTAAGTTTGTATTTCCTTAAATTTTTTCGAATTTTCCGTTATTTATTTACTTTTTAAATCTTAAAAAAATTTCAGTTTTCATTCCCCTAGAAAATATTTTAAATTTTCCGTTAAATTTTTAAATATGAAAAAAGCAAACTTAAAGATTGAAAATTTTAAAGGAAAAAGATAATTTTCTCTTTTATACATTTACACTTATACGAGTTTCACTCTTGAGAGCAATTTTCCAATGCGGACTTATCTCCAATGTGTACTTACATTTTATCACATCACAACATTAATGTTTTTAAAGGCAAACGAGTGTGTAACAAAAAGTGAGTCACATTATAAAGCTTACTTATACGAACATCATAAATATATTCAGATCTTCAAATTCGATATACAAAAAAAAAAAAAGAGTGAATCGTGAAGCTTAATTGAAAATCAATAAATTTATTGTTCTGTGGTCGTTGAGTACTGCTTTTACTCCTTTTTTATTATGAATATTTATAACAATACATTTCAATATGTATATACTGTCAAAAAATGCCGTTGATGTCTGTTTTATTTATTGGAAATTGAATTTTATTATTTTTATTCGCTGCTTGTGAATTTTTTTTATTTATTTATTTTTAACTTGGTGACAACTCTTAATTGATTTTAAATTTTTTTTTCATTTTGTGCTTTTAACTCAATGTGTTTGAATTAAAATTAAAGTTAAGATTTTTTGTCTTTATTTAATTAGTCTTTAGCCCTTACGATAAGTCGAATTTTACTTTTTGGGATTTTCCTTCATTCGAATATTTTTTCTATGAAATTTTCCTAGCCAAATTTTTAACGGCTATAAAATAAAAATATTTTTAACCGAAATTTTAAATCGTTTAAATTTTTAAAAATAACGGTATTTTAAAAGTCAAATTTTTAAGTGTTTTGAGAAGCAAAAATCAAAGTTTCTTAAACCTTAGTTAGAAATCTTAAAAAACAAATAAAAAAGGTTGAAAAGGGGAACAAAATTTTGATATAATTCCACTCATTTCCGCTATGATTATTGAAAAAGCTTTTCCTCCTTTATTTAAAACAAACTCTTCATTAAACCATTATGGAGACCAATGAGCCTTGATAGCTAATAGAATGAAAGCATACAATCGTAAAATTACATTTTTCTGTATTTTATTTTGCCATTTTCATTTTCCTTCATCTCAATTATCCGACTCATTAGTATCGTAGAAGCGAAGCAATAAAAAACATGAAAATCTCATCTGTTTTGAATTAAGTCAAGCCTCGATTTCTTATGTGTTTTATTTTTCATTCATTCGTGCCGTAACAGTGTCGTGTGTAGGTGAAAGCTATTAAAAGTAGTCAAAGTTCCTAGACGTGTCCCTCCTTTTCTCATGCAATGTGATGAGGTAAAAGTTTTTAATTATTTCTCTTCAAACATGCACGTGAATCAACATGAACTTTTATGAGCTGTTTTACATTATATTTGAGCACTATAATGTGTGTATATGATTTATATCCTTAAATTATTGCGTGACTCTCGCTAACTTAAACGATATATAGACATTTCGGCTTTTCTTTCTCTTATTTATTCTATATGCATGTAAATTACTAGTAAAACTGGCAACAACTCTTTATTACAATCTTTTTTATTATCAAGGTGAAATAATTTCAACAAGAATATTTTATGGAATTTTAAAATTTGTTCTCACTCATCATCAATATTTTGTCCATTTTTTTTCGTTATTACAATAAGCCTGAACCCAAAGGAGACAGCTAGACCGTTATTGGTACTTAATTTAAATTAGGTACCAAAACTGCGCGCACATTTTTCGAAGTTATTTAATATCAACCAAAAATCGTCAAGGTTAAGGATAAAAATTACAAATTTCTTAAATTTGTACTAAGCTTCAGCTATTTCAGTGTTTTTACATAGACTCAATGCTTTTTCATCAAAATACATTTAAAAATTTAAATACTTTTTCAAAATGCGTTCTACAGGGAAATGGACACTTTGACGAAGGATTTCGCTTCTTTTCACTTTTCTTTGCTTCTTTGTGTTTTCTTTCGCTTCATATTTACGTGCAACAAAAAACCAAAATTTTTGAATATTGCTTTTAAAAGATTTTATACTTTTTTAGCTATCAATAAAGCTTATTCTGATGTTTGAACAATATAAATTGGATCATTTAAAACCATCGGAAATGGGCTATTACCTTAAAATAAAAATTTTAAATTTCAAAAGTTTTACATCGCAACATAAACAAACATTTTGTCGCAATAACAAAACTTTTTTAAGTTATTTTTAAACCTTTAAAATGGATTCAACTTCTTTATTCAATCATTTAGATCAAATTTCTGCTGTTTCCAATACTTATAATGAAATATTTTAAGAAAATTTTACAGAAAAACAAATTTTGTGTTATGTGTCATATGTTGCGCAACTTTTTTGCTTTTCTTCGCAAAAATTAGTCTTTTTTGCCATTCGCCAAAGTGTCCATCCCCCTGGCGTTCTAAATGCGCATTTTTTGTAAATTTTTTTAAAAATAAATAACGGCTGAAAATTTTGTCTGTTAGTTCAATTTTAGTTTGTCGAAAAACGGTTTTGGACGTTTTTAAATTTTTTCAACGGTTAAAATTTCGATTGACATTAATAATAAGTTTTTATGAATTAAAATTATCAGACAGTTAGAATTAGCTGTTGTTAACATTTTATGGTTAAAGACTTTTTGTTACCAGATTTTAAGGGAGATAAGACGTATCTAAGGAATAAAATGTAATATTTTCAAAAGAAAAAATTTTATACTTGGTAGTTTCACACGACCGTTGCTACGATTTTTCGAAAATATTCAAACTTCAAAAAGTTTGTAAACAAAAAACTTAAATTACAACATTTAGCCAATAATTAATGTTTCTCGATATAAAAATAATTTTTTTAAGTCTGATACCGGCTTTATTTCACATCATTTCAGCTTGAAACTTGAAATATTTTGTTTTTGTTTCAAAAGATATTTTCGAAAATTCAAAATGTGTTCGAAAAAACGTTTAAAATTTTTTCAACGGTCAAAATTTCGAGTGAAACTACTCAGCTTTTTTGAATTAAATAATCAGCTAAAGTTCGATTATCACCGAAAAGAACAGTTTTTTTAAATTTAGAAGGACTTTCTGAACGTTTTACATTAATTTACTTGACAAAAACAAAAATTAATTTTTCAAAATTTAAAACTTTTTGCTGAATTCAGCAAATTTAAATTTTTAATATTCGTTAAAAATCAATATAAAATTTTTATAAAAGATTTTATAAAGTCTTTTCACCTTGTATTCTTTTTCTACATAGGTAAATATCTACATACATGTTTATAAAAGGTACTTATAAATATCACATGCAGAAATGTAACGTTATTGAAAAAAATTATATTGTATGTACATAAACCGAATATGAAAATCGATATCGTCTGCTGCGGTTGTATTTTTCTTCTTTTCCCCTCTTTCTTTCTACCTATTTATAAAATAAAGCATAAAGATTTCTTTTTTTGTCAGGTTGTGAAGAAAAAAACTTTTCATTGATTTTTTTGCTGTTGCAATAAGCAAAAGGCGAGCAAGAATGAAAAAAAAAAGTTAGTTTAACGTCAATCATAACTGCTTTTATTTATGGTTGCGGATTTTTTTCCCTTCTTTACCATCAACTACTAAAACTTTTTTCTTTTTCTTTTGAGTATTGCAACGGAAATTCTCATTTGTAGCGCATTTTTGCAAAAAAAATACGCTATTATGTCCTCGATGGCTTTACTGGCTGGCTGTAAGAGTCATAACTCGATAACGGAAAGTCGTGGAAAGATGATCGAGGGCTTTTTGGAAAGGTCTTGATGCGTAGGTAAGCTATCAAAAGAGATTTTTCAGAGATCATGCCGGTACATGGCGGTAAGCCATGATCTCTGGTCAACAAATTTTTTTCGCCAAAAACGTTCAAAATCGCATGAAACGCAAAGAAAACAAGTTTTGAAAAATTTTCAGAAATCATGGCCTAGGCCATGAACTCCAGGCAAAAGGGCATGGACTTTGGAAATTTCGAAAATATTTAAAACATGTCGCCAAACATACTGATCTGTCAATGCAAAAATGCGCTATAATCTTCGACTAGCTGGGCGTCGAGATTGATCTACTTGTTTTGCTTTTTGTTGTCTTTTTTCAGATCATCGCAAGAAAAGATTCTTTATAGCAAAAAAAGTTTTGAAGTTTATTTATAAACTAAAGATGAAAATTGCAATATAAAGTTTTCATGTCATGAAAAGCATGAAAAGTTTTTCCTCTTCTATAAAGATATAATTTTGTTTGAAAATAAATCAGAAAAGTAAAAGTTTTTGATATTATTTAATTAATTGAGTGAAAAATAAACTTTGTCATTTATAAAACAATTACTACAGCTCAAATTATTTTAAATTTTAATTATTATTGTCACTTCTTGTCATTTATTTATGAAGAAACCGCATGAATTATTTATTTAACATTTTCGTTTGAAATTAATGAAATTTTTTGGAACAAAATAAGACGAACAAACAACCAAAGTAACCAAAACTACATTACGACTTTAAATTAACTTGCCGTGACATGCTAAAGACATATAAATAGAAAGAGTTAACGTTTTTAGGCTACTCGTTGCATTAACTACTAAGCTATTGGTGAATATATCATAGTTTAGCAAATTCTCAACTTAAACTCTTTATTTATTCTAGATACTGAAAGCTTTTTGTCTATATTTTCTTTTAATTTCTCACAAGTAGAGCTTTTAAACTACAGGTCCGTAGCCAATAGCTAAAATATTTAAAAAAAATCAGTAATATTAATCGTCAGAGACGTGTTAGGAGCGCATTTTCCCGTTACAGATTAGTTTACTAATGCAAAACTTAGTAGGATGTCATGAAGTTCACTTGAAACATGTTTTTTTTGGATATTTTATGACATTTTAGGAAGATTTTCGAGAAAAAAATTTTTCGACCCCAGTGTATGAAGGACCTGCACTCACTAGCCCACCACCATGGACCGGCATCGACTTTGGGGAAGAACTTTCGTTACACCGGTCCCATAGTCAGACTCAACAGAATAATTAAAAAATTTTCACGAAAAACCATTCTGGTAAAGACTAGTTACGTAAACAGACGAACAGACAGACGGACGGACGGACAAAATGCGAACAATAGCGCCTTTCTTCTTTATATGAAGAAAATTGCGCTAAAAAGTAACCAATTGAGCCCTTGTAGCTTTTAAAGTAAGCATATGAAACCAATTTGATTGTTAAACTTCTGCTCTGTAGCCAGTAGCCAAAATCTAGTGTTGGCCAAATGGATACTGTGGCTAGCTGTAGCTAGAAAGTAGCCAAAAGTTACAAAGTAGATTTAACTTTTACAACTCTGATAGCAAGTAAATGAAAATTTTATCATTCGAGTTTTTTAAGGATAAAAATTTTAAGAAAAAAGAAGGTGATCAGCGCATAATTTAATATCATTTAAATTTCAAAAAACTATTAATATTTTTTAGACATCATTTCACCTTTTCAACTTAATATAGCAGTAAATTTCTAAGTTAAGTTTTAAGAATTTAAAAATTGCAACAAAGAAAAATCTTTTCATTACCCAATTGTAAATAATTTTTGCTGCGAATGACTTAGAATATAAAAAAAGAAGACTATCAGAGAAAATGTCAGAGCGATTTAGCCATTTTCACAAAATTTTACCATCATTTCGTCTGTAAATTGTTAGTAAATTTTCAAGTTTTGAATTTATAAATTCAAAATTGAACTTTTTTATTATTTAACAATTTCTTAAAAATTCTTGCTTAACTTCAATCATTTAATGTTGTAATTCACAAAATTTTGTTTAATTCAAAGGGCTTACAACTAGGGTTCGGCCGCTAAAATTAGCAAACAAAAAACTTTCTAAAAATTCCGCTATGAAAATTGTAGAGGGCGCTTTAAGAACGATCTAAGCGCCATCTATAATTTTCGGTAAAAAGTATTTTGGTGGCTTATTTCCAGGGACTGGAATCTATCGCGATCGATGATCGACAGTGATCGTGATCGACAAATCGATCATCGATCATTTTTTTGGAGTAATCGATCGATCTTTGATCGACGTCGATCTGATCGTCGATCATTTTCCAGACCCTGGTTTCATACAAAATTTTTGAAGTTTCAATGGTTACTTTGTTTTCGCTATCAAGAGTTATTTCCTCTTGATTGAGTTTAAAATTTTTTGCAAAAAAAAAAAAGAAGACGATCAGAGTAATTGTCTCTTACATCAGAAATCACTTTCAGATCACTGTTATTGCCTCTTGTTTTATTCATCATGTCGCCGCCTTAAACTGTTTAGTAATAATCAAGTTTTGAAACTAAAATTTCTAAAACTTACAAAATTATTACTAAACAATGTTTAGTGTTGAAGTTTCAAAACTTTAAGATAATAAATCGAAACAATTCAGACTTCACAATAAATTCAAAATTTTTACATCATTTTTCTGCCTTAAAAATTTATTAAACTCACTTGCAATAATAAAGTCTTCCATCTTTGGCTGTATGTACAGTAAATCCTTCCTTGAGTTGTTCCTGTATATTCTCCAAATAGCCATTTACATCGCGAATTGGTGGAGTCGATGAGGCACTGGATGATGATGTGATTGATGATGGTGCTGGTGTATGATGATGTAGTGATGAATTGCTAATTGCTGTGGCGGTTGCTGTATTTGTGCTTGATGAAATTGTTGAAGATGATGAAGAGTTGCTACCATTGAGTGATGCTGGGCCAGTTTGAAGAAGCATCATGCTTCAAGAAGAAAGATTGTATTTAATTGCTGCTAATCATGAAAAAGAGAAAAAGAAAGAGAAAAAAAATTAATATTCATGCAACAGCATTACATGGTGATTATTCTTGTTGTTATTGGGGTCACAGCATATGTCTCACATGCAGACATTCATCAAAACTCATACTATACAGCATATGCAAATGAATCTTGTCCAAAATTATCTATCTACAGCATGCCTTTCTGTAGAAAACAATAGAAAGCTTTAATCATTCATTCCTAAACCCTTGCTCACTAAACTCCTCCTCACAAATTATTTTTCTCTTACAACAACAATAACAAACATTCATTCGCACATCACATACACAATAAATTTATTTTTGCGATGCCATATGAAAAAACAGTAATAGCAGAAAAGCGTCTGTTTTTGATATACGAGAGAGTGCGGGATTTTCGATGTAAATGTCGGAGGCAAGTATTAGTGTGAAAGTTCATTTATTTTTCATTCTAAGCATGCTGTGATGAGATAGATATGGAGTAAAAAAGGACTAGAAAAGCTTTTGTTAAACAAATATTTTTGTTAGACTGATTTCAAGGTAAAATAACTTAAATTACTTTAAAATATCATTAAAAGAGACTTTTTATCCTCTTAGCAAGTCTTTAATTTATTCAGTAATTGATATTTTAACAGATTTTCTTGTTTAATTGCTTTCAATTTTCAACTTTGAAGAATTAGCAAGATATCAATAAAAAGAAAGATTTAATCTTCTTTAAACCTCATAAACTTACTAACTGAATGATTATTTTATTCTACGAATGTTCTCAGTAGTAAATAAATGACTTAAAAAAGCGATAAAAAGAACTTACTTTGAAACGAATTAAATTATTGTTATTTTTGCTCAAAAATAAGTGCAAAAAATGTATTTTGACTTAAGTTGTTTAGCTTAGAACTTTAAGCAAGTAAAAAAGCCAATATCTCGCTTTTTAAGGATTATGTTGAGCAACTAATAAGCAAATTTGATTTATCCGATTCTTCAAAATTGTTATTGTTGTAATTTTTCAAAGAATCAAAATTTCTCACTTATTTTCAACTCAATCTTGTTCAAAATGATACTAGAAGGTGTATTTTATGAACATTTATCAATTTATAATGAAACTAGATCTAAAGAATCAAAAATTATGAAATATTGCATTTTTTGTTTCACTGTTACTATCAAGTTACTATGAAAATGAAGAACATAAATTGCGAGATAACCATAGCATTACGTTTGATGTTTGAGCTATCAAAAAGTAGCATTTTTATTGCTTTATCAACTTACAAACAGCTTAGAACCATTAAACTATTCTAAATAGACTAAATTCAAGTTCTTCAGCAAATTTTTTAAAGTAACAAAACAAAAAGTAAAGAAAAGCAATTTTCACTTATTTAGTCCTTTTTTCTTATTCCAAATGCTTTTAATGAGTAAAACATTCAATAATTATCCATTTCTGAATAAGCTGAAACTTTAAAACTCAATAATTAAATCAAAAATTGCAGTTGAAATTTCAAAAAGTCAACATTGTTTCAAATGTAAACAAAAACTTTCGTTGAAAATTCAAATTTCAAAAAGCCGTTATGTTGAATACTTTCAAATCTGTTAAAAGTTTATTGAATACTTTTGTACTTTATTACACGTTTTGACGGATAGAAGAATTTAGATTAAATAATTTATTAGACATCTAAACTGCTTGAAGACTAAATAACAACTGACTTTATAAAGTATAACGACTGAAAAGCGCAACTTAACGTTATATAATTCAAATATCAAATGACAGTTATTATTGATATCCAATACGTTATCTTTTTAAAAATTCTCAAGTAACTTTTTCTTGTTTCTATTCAAGGTTAGGACACTAATTAAAAGAATTAAATAATTTGTTTTAATTCTTTTAACTTTTTTCATTATTAAATAAACTTCTAAATGTCCCAGCTTTGATTCTATTACTAAAACAAAATAAAATATAAAGCAGAGAACGCATAAAATTAATGACAAAACAATGAGGGTGGTTGTTGGTTGATTTTTGGTTTTTTTAGCCACATGTTCATTAACTTTCTCTGTTCTCGGTTAAAAGTGATAAGCAAAAAATTTTCATTTCAAAACAAAAAAGCAAGTGAAACGAATGAGAACTAAAAATAGATGGTAAAACAATTTATTGCATTAGCAAGTTGTAAGGGAAAAAAGAGAGAGGATCAATTGTGAACATCATGATGTTATTATTATTATGGTTTTTGTGCAAAATAACATAGCAAGCAGGGCTAGGTTGCTACGATGAAAAGGACGATTTGGTTATGTATGAATTGGCAGTAGTGGGAGTGAGTGGGTGTAGAGGTTATGTACATATAATACCATAGACCAATGATGAGAAATTGGCTCAGAGGGAAAATCAATTTGGCATTGTTTGCAAAAAGAAAAGCCTTCGTCTATGTGGTAACATCATCATCATCAACATGATCTCACTTACTCATATGTTCATTCAGTTAGGAGATAGTCCATAATGAAGTTGATTAAATTCATGTTTCCTTGAGAATAATTTTTGTGGTTTTGGGGCAAAATCAATTTGCCTACAAATCGAAAGATTTATTCACAAGAAATTTTCTATTTTCGTTTGTTATTTCAAATATTTAGTTTATGTGTAGGCTTTTGTTTGGCAAGAAAAGAAAGAAAGCTTGGAATTTATAGCAAAACTTTTCTTTGATTCTAAAACGCATTTGCATATAAAGTAATTTTTGTCAAATTGTTTTAAATTATATGATTAAGTCAATAGACGCAAGCTTTAAAAATTAACATTTCATAATGCTAAAGTTCATAAATCGAATCTTGCCGGGTTTTAGTGATGTGGTTTTTTTTTTTAAATTTTTATCAATTTTTTTAAATATTTTCAGAAAACATTTAGGGCATTCAATAATTATTTATATTTTTTTTATAATCTATTTTTCAAAGAGTTGAAAATAGAAGTGAAGATTCATCCTTATTTTACTAGAATTAGCTCCTTTTCGCTTGATTCGCCAATTTTGGCCAGTTTGATAAATATCTAAAAATCTAAGCTTTGTAAATTGAAAAACTCTTTTGCTACTGATGTCAGTGTTGTTACACAATACATGATATTTACAAAAAATTCCGTTAAATGGCGCTTCAAAAACGATTTAGGCGCCATCTACAATTTACATAGCGGAATATATTGTAAACATTATCACAGACTGCCTGTGTAACAACACTGCCTGATGTTATGGAACTTTACGAGTTAAATAAAAATAATTTCAAGATTTGCGATTAAGATGCGGATGAGTTATGTCAATTTTAGTCTTTGACAGTTTTTAGAGAAAATTTCAAAATCTGCGAGATTAAAATTGAAATAAATCACCAGGCAATTTAATTGCAAACCTTCAAGTTACTTTTATTTTTCTCTTAGAGTTTTATAGAATCAGTAACAAAAGAATTTTTCAAAATATAAAGTTTCAATTTGAAAATATTTATCAATACGGTAGAGTTTTGCCGGTAACAACTTTGATTATTGAATTTTTTGTTATCTAATACAAAAACTTATAATTCTCTAACCATTGCACACTCAAAGAAAAAAATTTAACAATGAAATTGTAATTTCAGTACATAATTTCACAATTTGCATTGTTAAAATAGCGATGACAATTAATGTTGTCAATTTTTACAATCTAATTGTCAATTTTCTTTAACAATCAAATTGTAAAAATTTGCATTTAAATTTTTCAAAATTTCACAATTTAACATCTTAAAATTTACAACCGAATTTGTGAAAATTAAAATTTAAAAAATTTATTTTACATTGAATATTGTTAAATTTTACAATTTATAATTGTCAATCGCGGTCACCCATCTAAGTGAAGATTATCCTTGATGTTGCTTAACTTCTCAT
>JACWBX010002816.1:0-17744 GCA_014622435.1 Polypedilum pembai
ATATTTTATAACTAGTGCTAAAAAGAAAACTTTTTAAGTGTTATAAAATATTTTTAGAAGAGTTTTCGAACAGTTTAGAACAGTTTTAGAACTTTTTTAGAACAATTTTGAAACAGTTTTAGAATAATTTTAAAAGAATTTTAGAACAATTTTAAAACTTTTTTAGAACAATTTTAAAAGAATTTTAGAACAATTTTAAAAGAGTTTTAGAACAATTTTGAAAGAATTTTAGAACAATTTTGAAAGAGTTTTAGAACAATTTTTAAAACAGTTTTAAAACAATTTTAAAACAATTTTAAAAGAGTTTTAGAACAATTTTGAAAGAGTTTTAGAACAATTTTTGAAACAATTTTAGAACAATTTTAAAAGAGTTTTAGAAGAATTTTAAAAGAATTTTAAAACAATTTTAAGAACTTAAAAACTTTCTCTTTAGCACTTGACAATTCCAGTTTTTTAAATATTTTTTTCTCGTGTATCTTTAAGCGTTGGCGTAACAACTTGCTTGAATATTCATGAAAATTAATCCTTAAAAAAAATTTTAATTCATATATTCCGTGCTAAATTAATCTTTTTTATTTTTTTGGTTCCGCGCGTTGTCTCTTTAAGGCATTTTGCCGCACTTTTTTCGCTCTCATATGAGTGTGTATAAAATCCATTATGCATGAACTGCTTTTTTTTAGAGAGATCTCAAATCTCATATTACCACGAATTTAAATTATGCCAAATTTTCGAGCTTACACGAAGAACGAACAGCAGCAGCCTACATGCTTATTCCATGTGTTTCATTCACTGAGAGATCTTGCAGTAGCCTTTTTTTTAAAAATTTATGTTATTAGGTGGGTTCATTTATTTTAATCGCATGTAAGATAAAGAATAAATGCAAAAACTGCGACTCAAAGGCTGAAACTTGTTTCTTTCTTTCTTTCTTTCTCTCTCTCTTGTGAGTCGTTTTTTAATTTATGAACTTTTTTAAAGTTTAATTAAAATACATTTTGTTTTTTCCTTCTTTCTTTCTTTTATTCATTGAAATCATGCGGGATAAAAAAGTTTTTTGTTTTTCATTGAATTTTAAATTGATAATGAAAGTGCATTGATCTGAAAAATCTTTTAATTGATTTGATATAAATTTAAATGAGAGTGAAATTTTGTTTTGAAAATTCAAATTCAAAACAAGTCAAACTATCGAATTATATTTTTGTTTTTCTGTATGTATTTTGAAAAAAAAAAATTTTTCCACTCCAAAGCATAGAATTTAAATTTTTTAAACATATTTCATCATATAACGATTCTCGTTTGACATTCTCGTAATAGTAGCCAATGGATCTAAATTTTTATACTGTAACATTTTTCATACTCAGAATTCTTCTTTTTCTATTAACAAAAATTTTAGTTTTATTTTAATTATATTTATAAATTTTCACCTTCAAAACGTTCTATTTTTTGTATACAATCTCTCAAAACAATAAAATTTCACAAAAAAGAATTTTCTTAACAAAATAAATTCTTACTGTGTAAAACATTCATTTTTGCGCTAAGTCTTTTAAACTAAAATACCAAAGTGTGCAAAAATCTGTGTAATTTAATTTTTATTAGGAAGATTTAAAAAAAAATTAAGTTTGAAAAAAGTCTAACAAAATCAACAAAAATTTTAACAAATTATCCAAGGCTTGAAAACTCTTAATCTAATGAAAAAGAAATTGATTTTTCAACAAGGATCAAAGAGTTCTCACGCTCAGAACTTACTGCTATCGGATCGCAGTATAAAAGGTAAGGTCCACCGACGAATATTACGAGAACGTCAGGCTCATCCCCTGTCTTCATTAATCGTATCGTCGGAATGATGAATGACTCGTTGTGTGACGGAACACGCTTCAAATTGGAGCAGTCACATACAACGCCCTACGCTTCACAGTGGAGTAACAGGAAATCATCATCATCAAAGAGTTCTCAAGGCCTTGAATTTAAAAAAAAAAAAACATTTTCTGATAATAGTAGAAAAAATTCAAATAAATATCAAAAAAAAGATTCCATTTGCTCTTTGTTGATCTGTTTTTTGCTCTTTTTTGTGTTTGCATACCAGGACTTTAAGAGTTGAAAATAAAAAGCAGTTTTTTGTCTACATTTGGATAATTTCATACAAAATTTCTGATTTTCAATGGTTACTTTATGTTATTTAAAACTTTATTGAATTTTCTAACTAAAAATTGTCAAAAAACTAATTTAAGTCTCATGAATGTTCTGAAATTCTCGAAATTAAAAATCAGAGTTTGAAATTTTAGTTGCAACTAACTAAAATTCGATTAAATTTTAATCGATTGAAAAATAATCAAAGAAATTGTTTTACAAATTAAAGCAAGTTAAAAAATTAATTTAAATCAGAGTTAAATTTAGTTAAATTTTTAGTCGACTTCTGGCTCTGATTTAAATTTTGAATGTTAAAACTAAAAAATTTACTTCAAAAACTTCAATTTGCAAATTCAATTTAAAATGTCAAAATCATCAAATTTTGTTTTTTATTTGAGACAGATAACAAGCTTTAAAATAATTTCAAATTTTGATAAATAAAAAAGGAGAAAGAGTAAAAAGTCAATAATTGATATGATAAATGTGATAAGTTATTAATAAAAATATAATTTTTTATTCATTACACAAAAACAACAACAACAACAATAGAGAAAGAACACAAAAATGTTCTGTTTGTTCGCCCATTATGATTATTGATAGATTTTTTTATTCATTGGAAAAGAGGAAAAAAAGTAGAAATTTATGTTGTGCGATTTCTATTGTTTATCTATATTTGTGTGCTCGCATATTCACATTCTGTTGCTTAACACTTGTTGTGCAATTTCAATTCATATTTCGATTCTTGACTGATTTATGAGACCATCGTCTCGACGGGCAAAGCAGCAGCAGCAGCAGCAGCAGCAGCAATGTTAAATTCTTACTGCGCTTGCTTAGTAAAAAAAAAAGGGGCTTGAACAACTGCCAGTTGTCTCTTTCATTCATATAGCATGATAAAAATTTTCTATCTCTTTCTTGTTCATGTCTTCATGTATTTTGCTATTTCATTTCATTTTCTGTTGCTATCTCATTCAACATATGCCGGTATTTGAATTTTTATTTATCTCTCATTCAAGTGCGCGCAAGGAGAAAAGAAAGAGAAGAATAAAAAAATTTTTTTTTATACTGTGAGCGAGAAGAAAAAGAAACCGAGCAAAAGCAATAATAAATTTTTTTTCTTTCTTTTTTCGAATGAGCTCGAGACATATAGTGAACAATAATATATATCCATAAAGTAGTCAAACTGAAACGTTGGCGCTTTAAACACGTACTTTTTTCACAATCCGGTGATCACAAGGAAAAAGAGATTTTTTATTTATTGCTAAAAATTAATATATTTTATCACTTAATAATTGAAATACATTAATTATTTGAGTGAAAATAAAAATAAACAAAAAAACAAGTGTTAACTCTTAATTATTATCAATAATGGATGAAAATGAGTGAAAAATAATTTTTAAAAAATTTATTTGTGAAATGATGAAAATTTATTGTGAAATAAAAAGGCGATGAAAGTGCAGGTCATAAATTATCATTCAAATAGAGAAAAATAAATAAATAGAGGAGCAGCAAAAGAGAGAAAAAAAAAAGCAATAAAAATTTTCTTACTTTCCTTTCTTCCCCCAGTGATGATTGTTTATTATGTTAAAGTTCACTCAATAAAGGAATAATTAACAAAAAGAACTGTGCAATTTATTTTTATTTTAAATTGTGAAAAAATAAAATTACAAGAACAAACAAAAAAAGGAATCAAAAATTAAAAACTTTTATTGGATCAAACAAGTTCAAACAAAAAAAAAGTATGTGAAAAAATTTTATAATTATTAAAACAAGGCTGAGACACTTAATATGAATTTTATTACGCCTTCTCTAGCAGAAAATTCATGACTTAATAGTGATTTGTTGAAAAATAAATAGAAGTTGAAAGTTCAAAAACTTTTAAAATTTTCTTCATTTCATATTTTTTAAGTTCAAAAAATTATTTTGAAAATTTTGAAAATTTTTTAACAAATTTAAAATTTTGAATATGACTTTTTCAAAAAATATTTTGAACGAAATTTCTTATGATCTATTGAAAAGTTTTCAAATCTTGTTTTAGTTTGATTGAAAAATCAAATACTTTGCCTTTTTGATTTTATTCTAAAAAGAGGAACCATAACAATGTTTCAATAAAATTTTTATGTCAAACACGGAACTTTTCCTTAAAATCAAACATTGAAATTCTCAAAGGGAAAAGAACTCTAACAAAATAATAAAAAAAATCTGACAAATTAACTGAATTTCAATGGCTACTCTGTTTTCACTATCAAGAGTTGTTTCTTCTTGAAATTTCTTTAATTTTTAACCTTTGACTAAAAATTTTTCTTTGAAAATTTGTTCTAACTTTTAAAAAGACATCAAAACAAAAATTTCTTCATCCTTCATAACATTTAAGATTTTTTTGAAATTTCTTTCTAAATTTTTAAAATAGATCAAAGAAATTTCAACTTTCAACTTCACTGACTTTTCTTCATTTTATAATTTTTTTATCTCTTTCTCTTTCTATTCAAAAGAATCATAGAATCAGAGCCTGAAGTCGACAAAAAAAATTGTATGTTAAATTGACTAAATTTAGTCGACTTACGTACAAAGTTTTAGTCAACTTCGGCTCTGTATTGAATTAATTTTTGTTAGTCTTTTAAATGAGATTTTTTCACACCTTGCAATTAAGAGAGTTCAATAATAGCAATAAGTTTGAAAAATTCTTAAATTCTTAGCCAGTTCATTCTCCATTATGTCTAAAAACTAAATTATTCTTACTTTATTTCAATTTTTAACATACACCGACGCTAATGAAAGAATTACAAATTTTTTTTTTACTGACTGTCACGAACATTTTATTTTTTTGACTGACGGCTCAGCTCGTATGTTGTGCTGCATAATTTTTCTAGTTAATTTTTTTTTTTGCCTTTAAATTATTCGACCATAGTAAAGTTGTGTTTTTGTGTTGAACTGGATTGACAGGAAGGAAAAAAAAAACAAAAAAGCAAAAGAATTTTTGTAAAAGATTTTTGAAATTATTTTTGTGGTTTGAAGACAAAAGAAAAAGTTTCAAAAATTCAAAAGCATCTCACAATTTTTGTCGATAATTATCAAGATTTGATTCTATATTTTAAAAAACATTTTTAATATTTTTATTTCAATTTTTAAATTTTCTTTTACAAAACAAAAATAAAGACAACTTTTGATAGCAAAAATGGAATTTGTTAAGACTTTTGTTAATTTGATAGTTATTTTTTGTTAGATTTTTAGATAAAGTTATTTCTCCTTAATACAAATATTTAGTTTTAATTTCACTTTAATATTTTATTTTTTGATTGAGCCAGAGTTGTTTAACTACTGGTCCGTAGCCAGCAGTCAAAATCTATTATAGCTAAAAGCTACAAAGTAGATTCTACTTTTAAAATTCTGAATTGAAGTTCTACAAAAAAATTCAAAGCTCTTGGAATTATTTTTGTGTTTAAACTTTAAAGAAATTTCACTTGTAAAAAAGTATGCAAAATATCACAGATAAAAAGACAAACATTCAAAAAATAATAAAAGTTTGTAAAAAGAATTTGTGCAAAAATCCTTTTTAAACTTTTTTTTTGTTTTAGTGGCAAAAGAAAAAAATTAAGCAAAAAAAGATTTGACAACCAGTACAAACCAAAAATTTTTCATTAATTATCAAGATTTGATTTTTTGATTTAATAAATATCTTTTTATACTTTTATATCATTTTTTAAATTTAAGTTACAAAACAACAATAAAAAAGTTTAGATAAAAATTTTCAAATTCCACTTGTAAAAAATGTATGCAAAAAGTCACAGAAAGGCGGAAAATAATAAAAGTTTAATTAAAATAATTTGTAAATTCTGTTTTAATTTCTTAAGAAAAACCATTTTGTATTTTAGTCACAAATAGCTAAAAATAAAGTAAAATTTAGTCAATTAGTCTTTTGTTTTCAACTGACTAAAAATTATTGGAATTTTAGATAATTGTTAAACTTGTTTTAGACTCTGAATATTTTTATTTCAATTCTTGAATTTGAAGTTAAAAAAAATCTAGATGTAGAAACACGTTGATCAATTTTGTTCTTTCTTTTTTGTATGTTCACGCCTGAGCAAAAGTAAAATTTTCTTTGTAGCTTTAAGCTACTTTTTATAATGATTTTAAACTACTAGTTACGAATTATTAATTTAACAATTCTGTTAAAAACTATTTAAACTTTAAATTTCTTTGATCATTAAATCGTTACGAACCGTTAATTTAAAAAATCTAAATTGAATTTATTTTACAAAAATCAAGTCATGGTTTTAACCCAGTCGTGGACAAAAATATAAAAAGATCAACAAAGAGGAAAATGTGTCTATGCCTGAATATCAAATTAAATTTTGATACTTTTCATACAAAAAAAAAACTTTTTTCAATGACTACTTTGTTTTGCTTATCAAGTTTTTTACCCCCTTAAGTTTTACCTTTAAAATTAAAGAAATTTCATGAGTTTTATGAGTCTTATAATATTTTTGTTTTAGGCGTTTTAGCATTCATAATGTTTTTCTTTTCGAGTAGTTTTATCTCAAGCGTGAAACACAAAAAGAAGATCAATATAGAGCGATTTGTGTCTAAGCCTGATTTTTACATTTAAAATTAAGAAAATTTCAAAAATTCTATTTTATAATATAAAAAATCTCAGTCCATTAACCACACACAAAAAGCAAACAAAAATAAAATGAAAAACTTTTTCAAGTAATTATTTACTCATTAGAAAATGTAAAAAATGTGCTTTTATTTCAATTTATAAAAAAACTATCATGAAGCACCTTAATGTGTGTGTTTTTAAAGTTTCATAAGAAGAAAGAAAAAAAAATTGTCAAATAAAGACAAACAGCTGTTTAGTGTTGAAAAGAAAAGTTTCAGACTGTTTTATTATCAATTTACATAGAATGAAAGAGAGATGATGGTTGTCTAGCACTTTACATTCATGAAATGTGTGAATGAATAGAAAAAGAAGAAAGATGGTGGAATTTAAAAAAAAAAAAAAAATTATCCATATGTCAATTGATTTCCATCAATTCTCACACAAAAACTCTAACTTTTTTCCTCTTCTTCTTTTCAATATTCATCAAAATTCATTAATCAAAATGACAACTTGAAATTCTTTCAAAAGAAAAAATTCTTCGCTCGTTACTATTGGAGAGAGAGAAATACATTTGTATCAATATTTTTAAGTAAACACGTTCAATACTTTATCGATTTTTATTTCAACTCTTGTTTGTATTTGTAAATCTATCTCATGCGAAAAAAAGAAGAAGAATTTGATGAAAATTATTGTTGATGTGAGTTTTTGCTTTGAAAATCAATAAAATGTGGTTATGTTTGAGTGATGGAAGAGAAAATGGGTTTTATGAACTTTTTTTTCCTTGTTCTTGTTTTGTTTGCTTTGATATTGAAGTTTTGAGATAAAATAAAAAGTGAACCAAAATACTTTAATCAAGGAGAAAATAACTCTTATAAAAAGACTAAAAATTTAAAATCCAGGCGAGAAAACTTGAAAAAGATTATGAAAAAATTATTCAAGATAATTGAGTGTTCTTACTTGATTGAAATTTCAAAAGTTTGAATAAAACTATCAAAAAAAATTCTGTTTGATAGAATTTTTCATTAATTTGTTTTAGACTTCAACAGTATTCAAATAAAAAGTAGAAACATGCTTAAACTTCTTTAAATGTTATAAAAGTTAAAAAGAACAAAAAAAAAAATTTTTCTTCGCCATATTGAAAACAAAATTTCAAATTTTTCAAGATTTGAATCTAAACTCTTAAATTTATATTTTGATATTTCTAATCACATTTTTATCTCGTATTAATTAAAGTTCTTTATATTTAATTGAAAATTTTACAAAGTCGGTTCTACTTTTACAACTCTGTATTCAGATAAAAATTAGATCAACCTAAACTGTTAGATTTTTGACAGAAATTTGATTTCAATAAAAAATTTAAATGAGTTAAATTTTAAAAATGAAAAAAATGTTTAGCAAAAAAGTTATTTACTTGTGATTGCTGTGAAAAAATTTAAATATTTCGCGAGATTTGAAATTAAACTCTTAAATTTATATTTAGATAATTCTAATTGCAATCATATTTTTAGTTTATTGATGTGTCTAATTAATGTTAAGTATTCGATTGAAAATTTTGCAATTACAGTATGCGATCAATAAAATTGATATTTTAATTAAATCATTCATAACTTTTTATAAAAAGCTGATAAAGATAAACTATAAAAGGCAAAATTATTCAAAATTTTTCTAGCTTTCTAATGACATTAACATTTTAATTAAAATATTTGACTTAGTATGGCTAGTTTACAAATTAAATATCAAGATTTTTGAAAGAGTTTTCAAACCTTGGTTAAATTATTTTTTAATGAGTTGAAAGATAAAAAGAATAAAAAGTTTAGCAAAAAAATCAACTCTGCTCGCTAATCAAAATTCCTAAATATTTCGAGATTTGAATTCAAGTTTTCAAGTTTAGATTTAGATAATTCTAATAAAATTCTATTTTTAACATGTTAAAATTTCTTATATTAAGTATTTAATTGAAAATTTTGTAATTACATGCACAAGACTTTTAAATTGAAATTGCTTTTTTAAAAGTTTATAATAAAATTTAGTTGAACTTTTTCACTTCGAAATTTATAAAAATTTCAAATTTCTCTGCTTTAAGAAAATCACACAAAATTTAATCTAAACATTAGAAAAATTTTCATAGTTCAAGTTTGCGTCTGACACTTTTATCATTTTTATTAAATAATTTGAGCTATTATGAAAGCAATTTGTTTATGTATTTGAATGCAAAAATGTTTCTGTTTTTGAACATTTTCTAATCTTTTTAAATTTAATTTTAAGCATGAAAGCAAACTTCTAAAATGACATTTCAATAAAATTTTTAATTGAATCTTTTTAGCGCATTTTTGGTAACGAAAATGCAGCTTATACATTCACTTTGGCTGGCTGGCTGGCTGGCTGTGTCCCGGCTGAAGCGCGAGATCTCGAAAACTACAATAGCTAGAGATTTGCGGTTTTTTGTGTTTGATTTGTGCTATCAAGTTATTGCGGCGACGGTTAGTTAAAAAGCTGTCACTTATTGCATTAGTTGTGAAATTGCGAAATAAAATTTCCATATTAAAAATTGTAAACAAAAAATTTTTTGCGGCTACGCGATTTTTTCGCGCCTTTTTTTAATTTCAAATTCTATTTGACCGTTATTTTCGTGCAAATATAATCTGCTTTAGAGAATGAATTTGAAAGTCTAAATCATTTTAAATTATTGTGATATTTGAATAATACGATTTTCGCGCATTGAATTTTCATATTCTTAAAGTAAATAAATCCAATGTTAATTTCGATGCAAACTTTTTGTAACTTTGATATGATTCGGTCATTAGGATTGTTATTTAAAGAAGCATTAGAAAACTTGCTTTGATAGTTACAGCAGTTCTAATTGTATTAACCAAACTAAACAGCTGACAACTTAACGAAAATTGTAATCAAGGCTTAAGCTTCTGTTTATGAAAACGAATTTTTTAATTTTGTAATTTGTTAACAAACACTGATCCGTGGCCCTAAAAATGCGCTAAAGTACACCAATCCGTAAATGGGTACTTGGCATCTGGTTTATCATTTCAAATGAAAAATTATTGAAACTAATTGTGTTCAAATTTTACATCTGAGTTCTTCAATGTTTAGAATTTGCAGAAGTCTTCTAGGCAGAAGATTATTTTGTCTTTTCAAATTTCTGTTGTTAACAAACTTGTAAAATTTTTAACTTTCATAATTAAGCAACGATTGCTTAAACCTTTAATAAAAATTATTTAAAAATTTTAATCAATTATTCTTCAACATTTTACTCCAATTTTATTCTTAATTAATTAATTTTAATGCTCAATAAAAAGAAGAAAAATTTTTCATTGCTCATTTTTGAAATTTCATACAAATTTTCTCCTTGATTTTTCAACTTCAAAAAATGATAATTAAACATTGAAAATTGATTTAAATCATCTTGAAAATTGAAATCAATTTCATTACAAGCATTCTCACCTTCTTATCAGTCACGCTTTAGAAATGGAAATTATTAGCCTCGAAATCTCTAATTTTAGCTTTTTCTTTTTCTTTTGTTCAAAATATTTTTCAAAGAAAGAGAAATAATTGATTAGATGTGGGTTAGAGCAATGTGAAGAGTGAAAATTGAATAGGCAAAAGCTCTCAATAATTTAAACAAGCAGACACGCAAAAATGTGTGTTTGTATGAAATAATCTAAATTTACTCTCTCATAGACACTTGTAATTATATTTTATAAGCATGCAACATTAGGCAGTAGAAAAAATATTTACCTTTATGAAGTTAAAGCAAAAAATTTTTATACAAAAATATTTCGTTGGATTTAATTAAATCTCTAGGATTAAATTTAAATCGCTTATAATTTTCGACTCGCTTTATTAAGACTTTAAGTTCGAAAACTTCAAAATTTTTTAATTGAAATTCAATAAATAAATGTAAAAATTGTAATTCAAGTCTCAAAAATCTCAACTTTAAAAGTTTCAGTTGAAAAATTTCAATAGATTTATTAAATCCTGAAGATTAAATTTATATCGTTCAAAATTTTCAAATCGCTTCATAAAGACATTTTGGCAATAAATTCTTAAAATTTTTTTGTTGAAAAGCAATAAATTATGAATTGTGAACTTAAAGATCGTAATTCAAGTTAAAAAATTCTCGACAAAAAAGTTTAAGTTGAAATTCTTCAGCAGATTCGTTAAATCTTAAAAGATTAAATTTAATACAACGAATTAAAAAAGACACTTGAAAAGTCTTGAAAGTACTTGAAAGCAGAGCCCGAAGTCGTCTAAAAAGTTTTACACTAAGTCGACTAAATTTAGTCAACTTACGTACAAATTTTTAGTCGACTTCGGGTTCTGCTTGAAAGACTAGAAAGATCTTAAAAAAGATCAAAACAAATAGCTAAAAATCATTAAAAATAATCAAATGTCAATGTCTGAGCTAACTTCATTGTTGTAGCTTTATTTCAGTGTTGTTGCAAAGGCGGCCTGTGATAATATTTACAAAAAACTTCCGCTAGATGTCGCTTCAAAACGATCTAAGCGACATCTACAATTTTAATAGTGGAACTTTTTGTAAATATTATCACAGGCAATCACAGGCTGCCTGTGTAACAACACTGCCTTATTTTGACTATAAAAATTTTTTATTAACTTTCCTAAAAATGGAAAAATTCATTGACCTTTAACGAAAAGCTAAAAAAAGTTCTGAAATGAAAATTCTTTTAAAAAGCAATTAATTATAGATACAGTGAACTTGCTCCTTCGCACAAATAAAAAAAAAATACACCCTGAAAGCATTGTAATGCACGATTGGATGCACAAAAAAAAGGAGAAAAATAACAAGTTTTGCAAGTGAACAAAAGAAACCACAAAAAAAAAAAATAATGAAAATTAAATTGCAATCAAGAAAAGGAAGAACTACTTCGTTAAAAACGAATAATACGCAAAGCCTATAATTTTGAAGCCAATGAGCATTTTAACCCTTTAGCAAGCAATATCACATTATCTTTCTCTCTTCCTTGCACTGTCTGAACTGTTTTCATGTAAAAATTGAATTTTTTTTTTACTCTCTCATTATTATTATTATCACAATAATACACCATGCATACTTGCATTCAAGATTTTCAACTTAAATTTCATGTTTTTGGCTTTCTTTTTGTTATTGTTGAATAAAATCAAGTTCTTTCTTACATGCGAGTTGATATGAAAAAAAAAAAATCAAATTGATTGCATGATGAAATGAAAAATTAAATTTTTCTCTCTTTCGGTTACTGTTTTAAGGAGTTAATCATTTGAATTTTTTAATTTTTCACTGTTTGATGACTTTTTTAAGGTTTTTAATTGAAAATTGTAATTATTTTGCAAGAATTGAAATTAAAATTTTAAAAATTTGTTTAATAATTAAGAATCAAATCTTGATAAATTAATAAGATAAAATTATTCTTCGGCGATCAGATATGATTTTTTTTTTGCCACAAAACAGTAAAAAGATTAATAAAATTGTCCAATATTTAATTCTTTATTCCTGTTATATTTAGTTACTGTTTTAAGTTGTCAAATATTTGGATTTTATGTTTTTTACCAAGTAGTGGAGACGAAGCGATTTTATGTGACTCAAACGAACTTTGATGATGTTCAAAATTTTGCCTAATCGCGTTCGTTTTCACCGCTTGTTTTTACTGTTTGATGACTGTTTTTAGGGATATAAATTAGGATTTGACACTTGCATGCATACTTGACTGAAATGATCAATGAAAAAACATTGAATTTCTTATAAAGTTGACCAAATTAAATAAAATCTGATTAGATACCTTTTAGCAATGTATTACTAAAAAATTTTCATTTTTCAAGCTCGTCTACTTTGGTACTAGCTTTTAAGTAAGTCAATTTGCATGCAATTTAAGTAAAAAAAGTATAAAAAAGTGTAAAATTAAGATTTTAAAGTTTTGTATAACATTGATAATCAAATCTTGACAAATTTGTTAAGAAAACAAAATTATTTCTTCTTTGAACTTTTTTTGCCAAATCACGTTGCCAAGGGCATGGATACTTAGGAAAAAGAATTTGCCTACTTTTGCCTATTTGTCTTATGTGACATATTCATCCAAAGACTACAAATAATTGAAAAACAAAGAAAATAGCCAAAATAAATATTTTTATTCACATGTGATAAGAAAAATTTTTTGCCTATTTTTGCCAGCTTTTGCCTAAAATAATTTTATTCGCCATTTGCCTAAATGTCTATTCCACTGCACGTTACTTTTTACTCTTTAATGACTTTTAGGTTTTAAATTGAAAAATTGTAAACAACTTATAAAAGTTAGAATTGTAAAATTGTAAAAAGTTTATTCAATGCTGAAAATCAAATCTTTGATAATTTCTTAAGAAAATACTTACTGCGAAAATATGATTTTTTTGCATGCAGTAAATTTTAATTTTTTGCCACAAAACAGTAAAAAAAATCAACAAAAAACGTTTCATATTAAATTCTTTTATCCCACCACAAACATAATCAACAACAAGCTAAGAAAGCAATTCGAAATAAAAAAATCACAAAATGAAAGAAAGAAAAAACTTTAATTTTGGTTCCAAGCGAAAACAATCGCAAACCACTTTATTCCCATTTCGTGGTAAGAAAGAAAGAAGGGAATTTGTCTATAGAATATGACTATCATGCAAAGCAATAAGAACTTGTTTTTAGTCGCGTTCTTTCACTTTGAATGGAAATTGATTCAAGCAAAAATTGACTTTTTCTCTCTCTCTTGCACAATTATTTTCTCTTTCTTTTAATTTCTCGCTCATTCGTGCTTTTATAAACATATTTTCATATTTTAAATAAATTTCTTGCTTGCTATCATCCAAATGAAATAAGATAAATGTAAGACGCAAGCAGTAACATACAATCAATGAGAATTGTATTATTTGTGAGAAAAAAAAATAAAAAGATATTGAGATTAAAATGAAGAAAAAGTTAAAATGAATCAAGTCCAAAAAGAAAGTCATTTAAAATTTTACTAAAAAAAAAAATATTAATATGTAATGAAATATTTCAAATAATCAAATTATCAAGATTTGAAATTTTATTCTGAACGTAATATGGAGAGTAATACAAATTTTTACTAAAAAAATATTTTTTTGAGTTATGAAAAAAAATTTAGAAGATTATATGATGATTAAAAAGATTCGAAATTACAAATTAAAACTATAGAAATTATTTTAATTATTAGATTTTTAATAAGTGCTAACAAAATTTATTTTTAATCTTTAAAAGATAAAAAATCATAAATAAAATGTTAACTTTTAATGCCGCAACTCAAGTGAATTAGCTCGTTTTTTCGACAAACAATTAGACTAAAAATAATTCAGGCGTTGACACAAAAAAGAGCAACATGTGTCTACACCTAGGAATTAAATCTCAATTTCTTCGTCCAAATTGTAAAATTTTAAAAGAAATAAAAGAAAAGCAAAAATTATTATAGATTGAATTTATTTGATTAGTTAATTAAGTATTTTATATCAGAGTTGAAAGGCAGAGTTATGCATCTTAGCTGCAATTTGACAGCCATTTGACAGCTTTTTAACTCTGTTTTATATTCGTCATTTTGTCGATCATAATTTTTCAATAATTTCAATTGAAATTTTGATTTTTTAGACTTTCTCATGAGTCATGACTGTAGCAAAAGTCAACCAAGTTATTTTGAGGTTCTTGTTCCAAATTTAAATTTTAAACTTCGCTTGAAGTATTTAAAAGTTTATTTTCAATTAACAAAGCTTTCCGTTAACTTGCTTATAACGCGCTGTAAAAATATTTCAAAATAGACTTTGAAGCACTCGTGTTTTTATTTTTCTAATCATTCAGTATCAAAATTTTTACGTATTTGAAAAATGCATTCTTATGATTGAATCAAGACGATTTAGACCAAAAATTCGAATTTAATTCTAAAATACCGAACTACACAATTTAGCTAAACTTTTGGCAGACTTTTGATTAAATTATAAAAAAAAATGAGAATATTGTAATCACAAGATTTGAATCTACAAATTTTTGATTGTGAATCTTATAAAATATTTCAATTTTTCAATCTTTATTTTAATTTAACAAAATTCAAACTTAAACTTTTTTTTAATGTTGACTTAAATCATTTTAATTTTCATAAACCATAAAAACTAATTCTCTTCTTTGCCATACATACAAAAACATTTTTAGAAGGCACACACACAAAAAAAAAAGCTGCCATTCTTTTTCTTATAAAGAACTTTATGAAAGCGAAGACACGACACACAACAGCCCAAAAAAATAAAGAATTAAAAGAAGAGAGAGAGAAAGAGAAAATGAAGTTTCTTTTCATTATGTTATTTTTCGTTATCCAGCAAGAGAAGTTTTTTTATATTCTGTTTTGTGTGGCGGTTTCTTAAGCCTCGCATGTCTTCTTTTTTGTGTTCATATTAAAAATCGATTGAAGTCAAAGTTTCAACTCCTTTCGATAAAATACTTTAAAAAATGTTGAAATTAGATAGGGAAAGAATTAATTACGATTAAATGGACGATAGTTATAATATGCAAATCATTTATGGGGTTCTTGAGACTAAAAAACTAAGCTAAGCAAGAGAGAAGGAAAAAAAATTAATTAAAATAGCCGTCTTTAATTATGTTTGTGGTTTTGGACTTATTGTTCATTCAGTCTATTGTTTCATGGTACGATGACAATATATGCAGATAAAAAAGACAATCAAATGTTAATTATCATTCGTATTCATGAGTTTAATTGAAAACTAATTTTAACAAAAAATTTAATCTTTCTTTTGTTTTTCAGAGTTGAAATAGCAAGCAAGCAAGCAGTGGTGAAGGAGAATTAAAGCATTAAGTACAATCTTAGATTACAATCACGAATGTGTCGCGTATAAGAAAGATGATCTTTTAGATTATCACACATAAAAGAAAGTTAAAGAAAAGATTTTTTTTCCCAAGCAGTAACAGAAAGAAAAAGTTAAAAAAAAATGGATGCAAATAATTTTGTCATGTCATCGTATCAATTTGTAAATTCACTTGCACAATGTTATCCAAACAATTCAAGTAACACATCGAATAGTACAAGTAGTAATGGCCCACAGAATGACTACTTTCCAGGCTCGGCTTACAATCCAAATCTCTATTCAGGCGCCCCGCAATCACATTATCCTAATCCACAATCGTATAATCCACTAACGGCAGCAACAGCAAGCTCACAGCAGCCAGGCAATGGCGGTGATATGGTCGATTACACGCAACTGCAGCCACAAAAGTTTATGTTAAATCAACAGCAAGCACTGGGCCAGGCGAGTTGCAAATATGCAGGCGATGGGCAAGGCACACCAAACATCAATCAAACCTCCATATCTAGCCCTCAAGATTTGTCGACTGCTCGTGATATTTCACCTAAGCTCTCGCCAAGCTCGGTTGTAGAAAATGCAGCACGCTCAATGAACAAACAACAGCAACAACAACAACATTCAACAAATAATAATAATAACAATATAGCAAATAATAATAGTAAATCTAATAATAGCAGTGCGAATACAAATAGCAGTCATCTCCAATCGACATCGCTGCCAATGCGTAGTCCTGATGGTGATGAATCTGATGCATCCAGTGATAGTGGCACAGAGGGTGGTAGCGGTACTGGCAGTGGTAAGAAAAGTAAGTTTATAAAATATTCTCTCATGAGCTGGCTAACTGGCCTTCTAAGAATCAACCGCTTGCAAGGGATTAAAGACTTAAAATTTAGTAAATTTTTCATGCTTGTCGTTGTTGTCGTGATTCATATTGAATGACGTAATGTTGACTCATTTACATAAAAAAGAATTCTTGAATATTTACTTTAAGTTTATTTGCGTGGTATGAATTGAATTTCAATGGAAAATTTTTCTATTTATTTAGATAAAAAATTTAATATAAGAAAAATTTCAAACATTTTTAAAACTTAAGTTAAAATTCTTGAAAATGAAACTGAAGAAATCGATTTCAATTCTTAGTCGAAAAATGTTGGTCGTGAATTTTACTCACCATGTGTCTTTTTTTAGGTAAATTTTGCTTTCATTTTTGTGCCACTAACTCAAAAAAAGTTTTATCAAATTTTTGATATTTTTACAAATTTTTTATGAAAATTCCGATATAATATATATATTTTATCAGTTTCCCAGGGGTTGAGAACACTTTTGATTTCACATTTTATATTTTTAATTTCCGTTTTATATTTTAACCAAAGGATGCGAACTTCATCAAAAAATCAAAAAAAAAAAGTATCAAAAATTCAAATTTGATTTTGACCTCATCTTACCCCTTTGATTTTAACCAAGTGAGAAATTTTCCTTTCATTATTGATAAAAAATTTAATATGAATAAAATTTCTAATAAGATCAAAATTTAATTTACAATTGTAGTATATGAATTTGAAGATACAATTTCAAATCTTAATCAAAAACCTCAATTGATAAAAACTGGGCTACACTGCATTTTTTTTTGAATGATTTTTGCTTACATTTCTTAGTCATTACTTTTAAAAAATTTAATTTGAAATATTTTTGGAATTTTTTCATCAAAGTTATTATGTCTCATAACTTTTCATTGAACCAAGCATTAACTTAGCTTCGACAAGTTGACAAAGTCAAAATTTTCCTTTTCTGGTGGGCAATTATTAGCTCGATACATTTACAGTCCATCTCTGGACGAATTCGTATTTTTCAATAGTGAAGACACACCAACAATCTTCCTTCGGATTAATCTGTTTTTAAGGGCTCATGGTGACTTTCAATTTGGCCATTTCTTAAGTAAAATTTACTTGACTAAAAATTCACGAGCAAATCGTGAATAAAAGTCAAGTAAATTTAGTCAAATAAAAATCTATGATTAAGTCATGAACAATGTTGTTACACAGACAGCCTGTGATAATATTTACAAAAAATTCCGCTATGGAAATTGTAGATGGCGCCTAAATCATTTTGAAGCGCCATCTAGCGGAATTTTTTTGTAAATATTATCACAGGCTGTCTGTGTAACAACACTGAA
>JACWBX010002816.1:27603-55589 GCA_014622435.1 Polypedilum pembai
TTTGTATGGGCTTATGCCTGAATCAGAGTTATAAAAATAGAATCTAATTTGTAGATTTTGGCTACTGGCTATAGACCAGTAGATCAACAACAATGGCCTGAATTTTTAATGATTTATACAAAGAATTCAAAAATTTATTTCTGAATGTCTATTTTATTTTGCTTATTAAAAATTCTAACCTCTTGATGCGAAAAGTACAAACTTAACTAAAAATTTTAAAAATTTCGACGTTTCCTATATAAAAGTTTATTTCTCAATGACTACTTTGTTTTGATTATTAAGAGTTTTCAAACTTTACTTTTATGTATAAATTTTGTTGAAAATTTAGTAACAAGAATTTAAAATTTAGTAAATAAACTTTAAATTTCAGTTTCAAATCTTGATAAAATTAATCAATTTATCGAACATTCATTCCCTCATACCATTTGGATCTCTTTTTGGTCTCTTTTGCTATTTTTAAATTTTTTTTAGGGTATTAATATGTCTCATGTCTTATCATTGAACCAAATATTAATTATAGGATGAAAAAATTAATAATTTCAAGATTTTCCCTTCGCTAGGAAGCTTAGAAGTGATTTTCTAAATGTTAAAAATCAGCCATTAACTCGATATTTTTACAGTCCATCTTTAGAGACAGCTAAGATGTGTCAAGGAAAATTTTTGAAAATAATAAAACAAACAATTGTTTTTTCTTAAACTCATATTTTCAATAAAATTTCGATATTTCTCATGTTTTAATTATCAAAATGTCTTACATTTTGGTTTCATATATAAATTTTGTCAATCATTGAATTATAAGAATAAAAAATTTATTAAATGAATTTGAAGATTCAATTTCAAATCTTTAATACAAATAAATCATAAACTGATTTTTAGGCTAATTTTTTGGTCTCTTTTTTAATATTTTATTTTTTTTTAGCAGTTATAAGTCTCATAACATATCATAGCATTGAAAATAGCTTTACAATCAAGAGTTAGTTCATGTCCATATATAAATTTGTTTGCATGGCAGACTTTGAGATGGATTTTACATATAACATCACACACTTTACTTTTATTTATAAATTTTGTCATTAAATGAATTTCAACAATATAAAAATTAGTAAATGAACTTTAAGATTCAACTTCAAATCTTAACATTTCATAAAATTTGTCCTTATATATTTGAAACTTTTTAGTCTTTTTTACTATTTTTGAACCAATAATAGTTTAACCGAGGGGATAGACACTGGGGCAAAAGGGCAAAATTTTTGCCCCATTTTCATACAAAAAAAGGGCATAAATAATTTTTTTTTGCCCCAGTGTCCATCCCCTCGAGTTAAACAGTCATGATTCTCAAAATTTTCTATTTATTTTTTTAATATATTTGCCAATTTTTTAATTGACTGTTATATCTTATCTCTTTCGTTAATTAAAAGTCTTTTGTGTTTGAACTTAACAATATTTTGTTCTCTTTTTACACTTTTTTTAAATTTCTCATTTTCAATTTCACTGTAAAAAATTAATATTTGACTGTCATTTTGAATTTTTAATTTTTATTTATTTCTAATTCTCTCTTACTCGCTCGCTAAGGGAGCGACTCTTGATCAAAATTTAATAAATTCAACTAAGCGGTGAGTGCACACACATATTAAAGAAACATAAAAAAAGAAACGAAAATAAGAGAGAAGAAGAAGAAGAAGGAAAAAAAATTCGTTCACCTATTAAAATTCTGAGGCCAAAACTTTCCTCAAATAAAGCAATAAATCTTGTTATTTCTTTCTCTCTCTCCTTTTATTTTTTATATATATTTTGTTTAAGCTGATCCTTAAAAAGGTTATTAATGTGACTTCATAGCGTAAAAAAACAGAGCGAGAAAAAGAGAGAAAATAGTTGGTGTAAGCAGGACGGAAATAAAAATAAAAAAATTCCTAAATAATGTTATAAATTATAGAAGATCTTCCCTTGTGTTCTTTTTTTTTCTCTCTTTCTTCGATCTAATAAATAAAAAATTATAATGATTTGATAAACACCCCAGAGTCAGTGTTTTGACTTGAACTAAAATTTATTTCTGTTGCACTTTTTTTTTTCTCTTTCTCAGCTTGCAACGGTTCTTTGTTTTGTATTTTTCTGTTTTTGAAAAATAACCATATGATGGCATTAAATGAAATTTGAGTAAATAGCGAATATCCTGCTGCTGCTGTGTCTTAAAATTTTTTTACTTGCAATTTAGTGCAACTTTCTAATATCAAATCTTGAGCTTAAATTCAACTTTTTTTGATTGATTTTATTTTGAGAAAGTTTTTACAATAAATCACCATGAAATAATCTTTTTGCCTGCACTTAACACATGTTTTCTCTTGACCTAATTTTTAGAAAGTGTCTTTTTTCTAAGAAAATAATTGGAGCAACATTTTGAAAGAACAAAAGAAATTTTTTGCATGCTTCTTCTTTTTCTTTTTTATGTCTCACATGTTATTGTTTGTCTGTCCACATGGGCACAACGCAATGACTTTTTGACAGAGGAGAAGAGTGAATTTACATGAACAATTGTTTGTCTTTTACACACAAGAGAGAGAGCAAGAGAGAGATAAAAACAATCCGGAAGGAGAGTTATAAATAGTAAATCATGTTAAAGATCTTTTGAAATAAGCATGTCAATGTCTGTTTTCATTTGACTCTTAATTTTACATATATAACACAATATCAAAATGTATGATATACAAATGTAAGCAAAGGGACAGACACATATGCAAAATAACTGGAAAAAATGCCTAAGTTGATGATTTAAAGAGAGATTTTTATTCGCATTTTAAAAATTTGAATTTGAAAAATTTTTTTGATCTTAAAAAATTTTTTGATCTTGAAATTTTTGAACTTAAAATTTTCAAAATAATTTTTGAACAAAAAAGTTTTTCAAAAAATTTATTTTTGAACTTGGAAAATTTTCTACATCAAATTGTCGTAAAGCAAAAAGTTTTTTGCATATCGTCCATGACATGAATGACATGATATGCAAAGCATTGAAATTACATTATTTTCGTGGTCGATTGTTGATGACGATTGTATTTAAATTCGCAATCTTTCTGAGAAAGCAAGCAAGCAGAAAAGAGCCAGCTCGCAGCACTTTACACTGCCCACTAAGTAAGATTAATTATTCGCAATCTGTTTTATGCCGCAAAAAGCTACATGATGATTATTAATTTTGTAATTATAAAACAAATAACTTCACGGTCTTTTTGGTTTTTTGAATTTAAATTTTTTTACATGCAATTTAAAGAATTTTTAAGAGTAAAGATCACTCCCTCTCTCTTAAATGTTGTTATTATTTGTTTTCAATTTTCACGTAATTAAAAAGTCATAAAATTCACCGCATTAAGGGAAGAAAGTCATAGAGAGCGTGAGAGGGATGAAAATGGATAATTTATGACTCTTAAGAGGGTTATTATTGCTGTATTATGGGTTTTTTTTTTATTAGTATCTTGTTGCATGTACAATATAAAAAGTCAAATTAGGTGCAAATCTTCTTTTAATTGGATTAAATTTGATTTGATATCCGAAAATATGTTAAACACATTTTTATTTAATCCATTCAATTTCGTAATAAATCAAATTTTCATACATAAAGAAGAAAGAAGATCTGCATATGTTGAGACAAAAAAAAGAAGACAAATTTTTCGACAAGGTTTGGAAATTGTTTGAAAATAATTTAAATAAAAAATTTGTTAAAATTTATCAAAGAATTTATTTGAAAAATTTATATAACACTTAGAAAGTTAGATTTCAAAACTTCGCTTTAGAGAAAAATCTAGTACAATAAAAAGGTTTTGAGATCTGGCTTTTTTTTTTAATTTAAACCAAATTTCTTTTTTTATTTTCAAAATCCTAAATCATTTTTAATTTAGTCGCAATTAACTAAAAATTCAATTTAAACTATTTGACTAAAGCTTTTTCTCACATTTCAAGTTATTCGAATGCGTGTCATTGTTAACTTTTATTAATTTTTCGAAATGTAGAATTATTAAATTTTCTGGCAATAAAGCCATTAAAAAAGAATTAAAAGTTAAATTTTGAAAAACGGCCTAAAAACTCTGTTTATTTTCAAACATTTCCAAAAATTTATTTAAATCAAAAATTGCGTCCACACTTTGAGCCAGAGTTGGCAGGCTGCCTGGCTGCTTTTGGCTGCCCCTAATTATAGCGAAACTATGAGTCTTTGAAATGTGATTGATAGCTCGTTAAAAAGCTTTCATTATTTACAATCAGTTCCTAAAATTTCGTAAATTAACTTCAAATGGTTTTGGAGAAAACTTTAAATCTTTATTTTTCGACAGCCTGGCTGCCTGCCAACTCTGCTTTAAGCACATAAAATATCATTTCATGGATCTATACAGACTTGTAAAAGTAAAATCTATTTTGTAGCTTTTCGCTACTGGCTATGGACCAGTAGATTAACAACTCTGCATCTAAATAAGAAAATAACAGTAACAAGATTTTAATAAGTTTAAATTTTAATAAAAAAGTTTGCAAGATTTAAAAGCAAAAATTAATTGGAAAATTTCTAAAACACTTTAAAGGTCGTGATTCAAATCTTAATTTAGAAAATAATCTGATTATAAAAAAATTCAAATTCGTCTTTATTTTTTGAGTAAATTTCAACAAAAATTCTTTTTTAATTTTTACAAAATTTTATTTTATATAATAAATTGCGTCCAAACCTTGAGTTTACACGCAAAAAAAATCATCTCAAAACCCAAATAAGACAACAACAACAACAGCAAGACAGGAAAAAGACAATAAAATTTGCATATAAAACATAAAAGAAGATCATCATCATCATGACATGCAATTGACATATAAATAATGCATGATTTACAGACAATGAAATTGATCTCATACACAGAAATCAATCAAATGGCGTTTTATTCAAATAACAGAAGAAGAAAGAAAAAAAAATTAATTTAATTTTTATTTTTTGCATGCTTAATGCTTAAAGGTATTTTGTTACTTGCTGATGATGATGATGAAGATACTCAATCACTGCAAAAAAAAAAAAAAAAACACAAAGTTCTCCTCTTTCTCTTCTCACTTTATGCCTTCGCTCTGTGTGTGACTCAACTCGGCGTGACAAATTATCTTGCCTCAATCATTTGACAATTAAGAATGACTAGTATGTGTTTAAACAGCCGCCTTCTTCCGATATTATTTATTTTCAGCGGCAACAGCAACGCTTTGAGTATAAAAATAAAACTTTTTTTCTATATGAAAGAATGACAAAATTAAAATAGTTTTGTGAGATTTTTCTTGCTTTTTTGTAAAATTTTGAATTAGGAAGCAAAAAGATTATCAACAATTTAATGAGTAAAATAATAAAATTTTAAATTCTATAAGATTCGATTTCATATTTAATCTTAAAATGTTTTAACAAAAAATCAACTTAAAATAAAGGCATAGACACATAAAAAGAAGAGCAATGAGAAGGGAAAATGAATAACAAAGATCGAAAAACATTTTCTTATTATTTGATGAAAAGTCAGACATTTTTTTTTCACTAAGCTATTAACAAATATCTCAAATCTTGGTAGATTATCAATTTAAACCTTTAACTGAGTTGACATTGTAACTGAAATTTATAAAATCCAATAAAGAGCGACTTAGTGTCTAAGCCTGAACAAAAATTCATCGTCATCAAGTGTATTTTGTGTGTGATCTTTAACTAAGAAGCTAAAATGTTAAAAAGTACAAATTACATGATTTACTATGTCGGTGTCTGTTACGTGACTATGTTCTCTCTTTCTCATGTAATTTATGGACGTCTCCTTTACTCTCACTCTTTTTTTATTCAACTTTACCACTGGTGAAGCATTCTTAAAGTTTTCTATGAAAATAAATCATTTTGGAGCAAGCGAACAAGTGAGAGCATGAAAGGAAGAATAAAAATTCTTTCTTAAGTGTGTATTTAAGATAGAAGTGATAAAAAGGAAAGAATTTTTTTTTTCCTAAAGAACTCCAGTGAGTGTTTATGTGAAATAATTTTAATATTTTACTCGCATAGAAGATAATTGAATAGTAAATAACTCAAAAAAAGATCACAAAGTCAAAATGTTAATCTTATGACCCTCGCGAATAGCTCAAGTCCCCTTACAAGTCCATAAATCTCAATATAAAGCTAGGCACATCACCTATGATTACCCTTCTATGCTGCTTTTATTTGGTCGTGTTTTAGAAGTCAACAATCTATTGAAAATCTATTGCATAAACCACACATACCACTTCATCCATTGAAGGCAATAAATTTTCTCATTCTGATCCGCAACATAAAAGAGAGAAAGAAAGAAACATGAACCGGTTCTGCATTTACTGTGGTTTATAATATGAAATTAAAGGAAGGGAAAGAAATAAAAATTTCTCTCCTTTTTTTTTTGCTTCTGCTGCTGCCTATCTGCTTGCCTATAAGTGCAAAATGATTTACACACCTGTAGGATTCAATAGATTGTTTTTAGTGAAGGGAAAAAAGAGAAAGAAAGGAAAATTTTCATTTATGTGTAAATAAATATTTATTTCAATTTCTCTTCTTGTGAAAATTGAGGATTATTACTGTGATGATGATGATGATAATTGCCATGTTATTGAGAAGTTAAGAGTGAGAATGATTTATTGTTAATTGAATATTTTTTTTCGCTTATTTATTTATTGAAAAATTAAATGCTTTTTAAAAATATGATGAGAATTTAAATAAGAAATTTTAAAATTGGGAAAAATTTAACAAAATAAATGTTCATGTAATTTAGCGAAAAAAAATATTTTTTTCTCATTTAATCCAAATGGACAAAATTCTTATAAAATCATTCAAGATTTGAATCTTAGCTCTCATCATTTTTCATTCAATTTCATATTTAATTCTGAATTTCACTTAAAATATTTTCTTATTTAAACCATCAAACTTTTTGAAACAATTAAGTTTTCTATCATCTTAATCTAATGACTACTTATTGAGAAAATTTTGAAATTGTCAAAATTTAGCAATTTTTGGTACTAAAGAAGTAAAAAATCTTTAAGCCAAGAAAAGAAAAAATTGATGGTTCAAACATTTTTTTAAATTTACAAGTTTTGAAACATGAGTTTTAATAATTCTTTATAAATTTTAACTTCAATTTTTTAATATGATTAAAATATTTTTCTATTTAAATCATCAAATTTTTCAAATCAATATTAGAGACTTGTAATTTACAGAATACATGATTAAAAGAGTTTTCTAATTGACATAAAGTTTGAGCAAATACGTATAAAATGACGTATGAATTGAATGACTACAATTTTATTAAAATTTAAAGTTCTTAACATGGGCATAAATACGATGAAACAATTTTTTTTTCACTTTGAGTGTTTCAAAACCAATAATTTTTCCATCATCTTAATCTAATAACTTTATTTCTTCATCACCAATGATCTTCTACATTAAAAAATTAGTAAATCATGCGTGTGCCCATTTTAAACATATGTGAAACTATTAAAAATCCATTTGTGTGCTACACCTTCACTCTCACTCATCTTGTGACGTAAAGTTGAATAAAATTGTTGTAGATCCTGGACATCATTAATCTTCTTCTCAATTTTTATTATTCAACATTGAGGATCATCACTGAAACACTAAATATGTATTATGGTGTTAATTTAATCAATTACACTCATAGTCAATGGTGTAGATATTTTTCATTTTTCAATATTATAAATTAATAGTTTCATGCAAGCACAGCACAACACACAAAGAGAAAGAGAAGAAAAATTTCCCCATACAATGAATTTGTTGTTGTACCATGTGTTGTATGTGAAGATTGGCTGAGTGATTACAAAATTTTTATAATAAAACGATTAATCAATTGTTTAAAGAAGACAGTAAGAGAAGAGTGAAACATTCAATATGCATTTACGAGTCTGATTGAGTGAATGAAATTGAAACAATAAAAAAAGAAGAAGTTGAAAAAAAGACTTTCTTTAAATTGTTTTCATGTTTGACAGTATCAAAGTTTTATTTTAATTTATTGATTAATGGAATTTAAATTTATGTGTTGAGGAAGTTGTTATGAGAAAAGAAACAAAAAAAAATTGTTTGAAAAAACTGTGCAATACTGATAAATTTGAAAAAATTCTTAAGATTTGATTTCAAGTTTTCATAGATTTTAACACTTTTGATTTGTTTTATCTTGAAATAAAGATGATAAATCATGTTTTATATTTTAATTACAATTAGCTGAAGATTAATTAATTTTTATTAAAAAACTTAGATTAATTCCTTGTAGAAGTTATGAAAAAGACAAAAATATTTTTGAAAGAATTGTAATTTAAAAAAGAAATCTGTGGAATATTTAATCAATTTCATAAGATTTGAAACTAAAGATTTAATAAATTTCTTTTACTAATTCTCAACTAATTTTCAGATGAATAAAAATCAAACACTAATCAAATAAATTTTAATTTTATCTGACTAAAATTGATTTTAGTCGGTTAACTACTGACTAACTGAATTAATTATCGATAACTGAGAACTTTTTTTTTTTACTATGATTCATTAAATGTTCATTTAAATAACTGCCTAAATATGGTTTAGGATTCAAAATTAAGATCAAAAAAATCAAATTGAGATCAAAACTTTTTGAAAAAATTCTCAAGTCTTGATCAACAATTGACTAAAATCTAATTGTAAAATAGTTTCGGACTCTGATATTTATAGAGCAGTTAAGTTAAAATATTTTTATTGCACAATAAAATTTGTTGAATTCCTTAGATGATGATTGGAGAAAGTAATGAATTACATTTAGATTAAAATTGCTTTATTAAGTGTTTTATAAGCGCTATAAAATGTTTTATGAGTCTAAAAAAGTTTTCTTTTTTAAGTCTCATAGCTACGCTTTATTGACATAAATTTTATGTCAGTTAAAAAACTTTTTCTTCTCGTTTAAAGCAAGAATTCAATTTTTGAATTTCTTTTAACTTTTTAACAGTGTTGTTACACAGGCGGCCTGTGATAATATTTACAAAAAACTTCCGCTAGATGTCGCTTCAAAACGATCTAAGCGACATCTACAATTTTCATAGCGGAATTTTTTATAAATATTATCACAGGCTGCCTGTGTAACAACACTGCTTTTTAAAAAGTTTTACTTATTTTTTAAGTTCAATAAACATTCACAAATCTCTGACAACAATTCTTTTCATTTCATTTCCATCTCTAATAACTCTTTTATACATTTTATAAGAAAGAAAATGTAAGAGAAAAAACCAAGATAGATATTTATTAATTTCATAAAGATAAGCTTTTGAAGTTTGAAAAAGAGCCTCACTTCATTTCTCTCTTACTCACTTGCTTATTTTATGATGAATTAAGCGACACTAAAGAGACGTCTCATTCATCTACAACATCATTAATTTTATTTCTTTCTCTCTTACTCTGCTGTTTTTGTTGTCGCAAAGCACTTAAAGCACATTTTAGATTTGCATGAGCTTCATCAATGATGATGATTTGTTTAAGGTGAGGCAAAATAGCAGCTCTTAGTGCAATAATTGTCATTCATTCAACTAGTCATTCAAGCTCTAAAGATTTTATCTCTAAAATGCTTTAAATTCCATCAATTTAAGACACATGTCACATTGTTTGTCCTTTATGTACGATGCTAATCGGACAAATTACCCTCTAAAGGCCAAATTAAATGTTGATTAATTACATTAAAGAAAATTCTTTGACTCACACACATTCACTTTAAGAGTCTAATATTGATTTTTTTGCTTTTCTGCTTTCTGAATTGATGGTTTTGATTGACAGAGAATTATTTAATTGTGTTGTAGTTTTGGGCAAAAAATTTTTTTAGTATTTTTAGCAAAAAAGAAGAATTCAATATGAGCATGAAAATATAAAATTTTTCTTATACTAAGATTCGAAACTTTACTTTTGATGTTCAATTAAGAATATCAACTTTTAATTTTATTTCTTCTTAACAAATTATTTATTTAAATTCATCACCTAAAAAATTCACCTTACACATTTTTTTCTCCTTCAAATTTCAATACCCAAACACCATTCATCATCAAAAAAATATTTTCTCATTCGTTTCTTTTTTTATTTATTTTTCCTGAAACGATATTTAAAGAATTTACTTTCTCAAGACAGCAAAAAAAGAAAGAAAGAAGATGAGATAAACACAAGTATCAAGATAGATTGTATAGATTGGATAAATCTGCTAGTGAGTGTCTCTTGCCATAGCAGTTGTCAAAACATTTCGTACTCGGCTACATGTTGAATGAGTTTGGATTGCTTGGGAAATGAGTTAAGTCTGTTGTTTGTGTTGTCGAATGATTGAGAAAATTCAGCCAGGTGGTCTGCGAGCATTTAGTAGAGAGAAGAAAAATTGAAATTAAAAAATATTTTCTCTTGTGGAAATTTATTAATTTTGACAGTTATTTTTGAATTTAAAAAATTTTTTGACCGTTATTTTGAAAGTTTGAAAATTTTTGACCGTTATTTTTAAAAATGTTTTTTGTTTAATTGAAATCAAGTTTTTGACATTGAATATTTTGTACGTCACTGACTTTTAATAAAGTTATTAATCAACAGTGATTAACATAATCTTTTTTTTTCTTTATTTCAATTTCAACTTTGTGAGCGCGCGCATGAAATGTGAAATGATTTACAAAGTGTTTTTGTAAGCGATACATAAACATCTCGTGATCTTTTCACTTAATCGTACTGCAGACAGAGACTTTTCTCTCTAATTACTATGGGATTTATTGTTGGAAGCCACAAATTCCTTTTCACATCAAAGCTTTAATTCTATTGAACTAAACTAGATTTTTCTCTTTCTCTTCTTTGAAGATTCACATTATTAATGTGGAATTATAAAAAATAAAATCAGATGACTTTTTTTTTCACAATCTATTCTTAATTTTTTTTTTCCTTTAATTAACGGCATTTTCTTTTATCTCTCTGCTTGCTCACTTTGTGATGCTCATTTGCGGTGTGTCTTTTGCTCTTTTTCGATTAGACAAAAGTCGATTAAAGTAATTAATTAAAATGGATTTAATTCTGAATTTTTGTTTTAAATTACTTTTGACAGTTACTTTGTAGAAGTTTCCTAAACTTCTTTTTAAAATTTAATTTTTAAAAAACTCTTTATTTGGGCTTTACGATTTGTTACAAGATATTCGTATAGTGAGTTAAAGATATAAATTTAAATTATTTTTGTCCATTCAAGTGGAAAATAACTCTGATGAAAGATTTTTAAGTTTTCATTTTTACGTAATTTTCCGTTATTGTTTGTAAACAAATTTTCACAAAATCGAATATTAACTCTTAAATTACATTAATACCATGCTAAGGAATTGTTCTGAGTTTATTAGAAGAGCTAAGAGGTTGAAATTATTCAGAAAATCTGAGAGTTATTTTTTCTTTTTATTCATTTCTTCTAGTTTTCAATTTTAATTTATTTTTTCTGTTCTGATCTCGAAAAATCAAAAAATACGTTAATTTTGCTTTTATATGCTTTTGGTATACCACGGCATATTAACTGAATGTGTAAAATAATTTTTCAGTTTCTCAAGAAAGTTAAAGCACTATTTTATGAAATATAAAAATTTTAACGGTTTTTCTAAATTTAAATTTGAAAACTTTCAATCCGTTTCTTCTGTTTTTCCATTTAAATTTCTTTTCATTAGTGTATTGAATTTTTTACAATATTTTTTTTAAAAATTTAGCTTCCTTTTAGTTTTTTATTGTTTTATGAATTTTGAGACTTAAAAAGTTTAACGGATTTTAAAAATTTGAATTTGAAATTATTTTTGTACGTTAGTTTTTTGTTTTTTAAACTTAAAATATTTCAAACAAAAGGGGATAGAACTCTTGATAAGCAAAATAGTGTAGCCATTAAATTTTTAAAAAATTATTTTGTCTTATATGACAAATTTAAATTATTATTAACCGTTAAAATGCTGTTAATAAAATTTCAAAATAAATCAACCGTTAAAAATTTCCTTATTTTCAAAAACAACAAAATAAATTCATTCAATTTAGCGAATTCTATACCTCAATTATCACAGCAAGAAAAAAAATTCCATTTACACCAACACAAATCCAATTTTCTCTCTTCTGATAATCACTCAATTATACTGTTCATAAACTACACAAAGCAGCGGCAGCAATCACTTTATAAAAATTCATTTTACCTTGGATACAGCAAAATGGAAGTAAGTGAGCAAAAATTGCAATTTAAATGTATGTACTGAGTTGAGCAAGGTCACTCTTTGTGCTCGATTTGATATTCTAAGTGTTTTATGCAATTTGAATTTGGATTGAATTAGTTTGTGAAAGAATTTAAAAGTAAAGCACGAATATTAAGTGGAAAAGAGTGAATTAAGGTTAAGAAGATTAAATCAATTGATGTCATTTAGTTTCTTTTCTTTCTCATGCTTCAATGAAATATTTATGACAAAATACTTCTTATTGCCATTACATGTGTTTCATGACGCGATTTTCTTTACAGATTTATTGTTTTGTTAACAACATGATGCACAATTTGCATTTTATTGTCTATTTAATTTATTTCTTTCTCGCTCTTCTCTTTTTGTATTTATCTTTTGTGATTATCAAGATGTTTTCTTTATTGTTGACATGAAAATGAGTGAAATTATTTAATTATAAAAATTGTTGACTGTATGAAGTTTATCTATGTAAATAAAAACAAATTCTTTTATTAAAATAGTTTTCATTTGATATTCAATCACATGGTTAAAAAAATTTTTTGTCATAATCAAATGCTGCCGATTTTTAAGTCACTTTATTGACTTTTCATCACTTGATCGTCAGTGATCAATCAGAATTTTTTTGCTTTCAAATTTAGGTAAAATTATTTAGAAAAAGAAATTGTAGCGACGTACAGGGAGCTGCGTTTAGTTCTAAAGTTAAAGTTATTACAGGGGGTTGAAAACTGGGGCAAAAGGCGAATGAGGCGAATTTTTTGTTTACAAATAAATGAATAAAAACAAACAAAAAATTACTTATCACTGCATTGAATTTGGTTATAATCGGTTTATCCACAAATCATAATATATAACAATGCTTTATCACTACTTAAATATTGTTTTCAAATCTAAATTTTCGCATAATGAGAATTCGAAAATTATTGTTCAATGTTACGTAATAAAATGTTACGAAACAACTGAAAAATGTTGCATCACAAGTGGAAAACTGGCGAATCGGGCGAAATGGGACTAATCGGGGCAGTTTCCAACCCCCTGAGTTATTATTTCAAGTTAGTTAATTATTTAGTCCAGGTAAAAGTCCTTAAATAGTCAAAATAAGATTTTCAATAATTCTTCATCAAATAAATATCATTAAAAAATACAAGAAGACGAAACACGCTACAAAATTATAACACAATTTATTTCATACCATCCTGAGAAAAATAATTTTTTTTTGCCCCAGTGTCCATTAGGGTTTCGTGATGACGGGACCGGAACGGGATTTCCCGTCTCGGTCCCGTCCCGAGTCCCGAGTTTCGGTCGGGACCGGGAAAACACGAATCCCTAGTGTCCATCATCTCGTATTGTCGTTATTTTTTACTATAAAAAGATCATTAAAATGAAAATATTTTTGAAAAAAAAAAAACACTAATGTAAGAAGAGCTAGAAGAAATTCTATAATCTTAAGTTTCGAATTTAGATGTTCTTGCATATTTTCTAAATTTTCATTTTAAACTTTGAAAAGTTGTGAACAACAACTAGATAAATTTTGATTAATAAAATAAAGACTTGAAAATTCTTTGATTTCAATATAAAAATCAAACTCAAAGCAAAGAGTTGTTACATAGAAGGTCTATATTTGCCTATGTGAATATTTACAAAAAATTCCGCTATAAAAATTGTAGATGGCGCTTTTTAACGATCTAAGCGCCATCTACAATTTTCATAGCGGAATTTTTTGTAAATATTATCACTGGCCGCCTGTTTAACAACTCTGTTCTTAAGCCTTAATCAAAATCAATCTAAAAATAAAATTCTTCATTAACCCATCTATTTACAAACTTTGATGAATGAATGTAGATGAAGAAAAAATAAACAAATCATTCAACGAATGAAAATTCCATAAAATTCCAAGCCTAGACTGAAGAAGAACGAATTGAATTGTTTTATTTAGAATGGAATTTGCAAACAAAATTTTTTATTTCACCTTCATGACCAAAAAACGAATAAACGAAGCAATCATTGAATTTGAAATTATAAAATTTGTAATTTAGAATATTTTTTTTTAATGTTGCAATGTGAGTTTGTTGGCAAATGTTTCTGGCAAAGATTTTTTTTTTCTTCAACTTTGACCTAATTTTGTTTCATTTCTAAGTTGTATCATAAATAAAATATCTTTTTTGACATTGATAACTAAATGAGAAAAAAAAACACATTTGACCATCACCTGAGGCAGGCAAGTAAAGCAAGCAATCCCAAAGGTTTTTCCTTCCACCATCAACTACTGCTTTAATGTCTCACATCATTTTTTTTATTTAATCATCTTTCGCGTCAAAACAAACTCAACTCTACTCTGCCTACTCTATTCGACCATCATCCTTTCAGACTATTCATCAATCATATGCAATAAAAAATGAATTTCTCAACTCGTGACAGAATCATGTTCAATAAAAGAAAATTGTTTTTTCTTTCTTTTCTCCTTTCTTACTTTAACCTCAAGAAAATAAAAGTTTTTCTTTCTTTCTTTCTTTCTATATGAAAAGCAAAAGAATCGATACAGAAATAAAAAGAAGAAGAAGGAAAAACTAAAAGTACGACAGCCGTTGCTGCTACTATATTTGTATTTGTATTTTGTTAAATGAAAAGGGATAAAAGAAAAAACCTTTCTTTTTATTTGTAAAAAGAATTTGAAATGGTAATTTTTCAAAAATTGAAATGAAGTGAAGTGAAGTGAATTTAAAAAGTGATTGAAGAAAATTTAAATAAATAGAAGGCCATAGGGTGACGAAAAAATCGTTAATATTTTTTCAAAAAACTATGAAAAATACGCGCTTCAACGCGCGTTCTGCAAAAATCCAGGTGTAGAAGCGATCCAGATTAGCCTTCGCTTAAATCATTCATCATTTTGTATGAATATTTGGGATACTTTTTCTGAAAATTTAAACATATTTGGCAGAGCCCGAAAACGATTATAAATTTGTCTAAATTTAGTTTTTTTATTTGGTAATATCGATTGTTGATTTATAGTCAATTCAGATAAAGAATTTAAATTTTGAGCAAAATAGTGCAAAAATTAGAGCTCTTGACTAAGTAATTTACGAATTATGCCCGTAAAACTGAAATTTAATATGAATTTTTTGCTCTAATTTGGTTAAAATAAAAGTTTCTTCTTCTCTTTTGTTAGTATCCTTCGCTTCACAGTGGACCAATATGAACTTATCATCAAACTTATTTTTGCTTATAGCTAAAACTTAAATGAAGTTTTCAATATAGAATCAGCTAGAGCTAAAATTTACTTTAAATTAAAGTTAGAAGTTGAAAAATGATTTTAGTACAGAATTTGCAATGTTTAAACTTGTGTAAGCGGCAAAAAATCACTGTTGAATGAAGCTTACAAATAGTATGATTTTTTGTGTATTTTGCAATTTTTTCAAGTGTCTATTCCTGGATTTTATGTATTTTTAGCAATTTATAATAGTAATTTTGTTAATTTTTAATTGTGAACCAACAACTCTACACACAATAATTATTTACTTTCTCAGGAATTAAATTTTGAAATTCATTCAGAAAAAAATTATTTTTGAACTTTCTCAACAAATTATGAACTAAACTAAAAGTATCAAAAAAATTTCTTACCCTTGTTTGTCTAGAAATATAAAACAAAAAAGTCAATATCATTTACTACCAAATAACAAAACAAAACAGAACAGTGGAAAACTTTTTTATTTCTTTCTTTCTTTCTTATATTTCTGGATTAACCTTCAAATATTTACTAAACTTTCCATCCATATTGACTTCTTTATAACACAATAATAATAATAATAACAAAAATTTACTTCAATATCAATTTCAAAGAATCAGTTATTGCTGCCCATGGGAAACTTTGCTTATTTCCTTCACATTCCAATCAAGACAAAAGAGTGCGAACAACAATAAGTTTCAAGTATGAAAACATTTAATTCAATTGAAGCAGTGTTGTTACACACAGGCGGCCTGTGATAATATTTACAAAAAATTCCGCTATGAAAATTGTAGATGGCGCCTAAATCATTTTAATGCGCCATCTAGCGGAAATTTTTGTAAATATTATCACAGTCCGCCTGTTTAACAACACTGAATTGAAGTCGCAAGATCATTTTTAATAATTAGTCTTAGAGTGAGTGAACTTTTTTGTCTTAGGTCAGTAAGTTATTGATATTTATCACAAAAAAGATGATGCTGTGAGGCAGAACAATTCTATTATTAAACACAAATACATAAAAAATGAACATACAATGCCATGCGGTGAGCTGTTATTGTTATTATCATTAAAATGTAGAACACGAGTGTGTGAGAATTCGTATATGTTTCAAAATCGATTTACGCCATCGATTTTCTGCCAAATCTTCGTCATGTGAGAAAAAGGCAGCAAGCAAAAATACCAAATAGACGTGGTTGCGAGTGAGATGAAGAAAAATTGTTTTTTCTTCTCTTTTTCGACTGTGATGTGAGTGAATACAATGTAACATGCAGAAAAGAAATTTTCTCTTAAAGCATTTTAAGAATTGCGGATTTTTTTTTTTTTGACAGTGCTTGTGACATTTTTAATTGAATTTAGAACTGTAAATAATTTTTCACAATTTTTAGCTTTCTTTGAGCTGTAGTTGAAAGGGAACAAAAATTAGAAAGAAAATAGAATTTGTTACGGATGAAGATTAAAGCGCAGTTTTTGAAAAAAGTTTAAATGAAAAGAATTTTTCAGAGCCCGAAGTCGACTAAAAAATTAAATGCTAAGTGGACTTTGGGCTTTAGAATTTCTTTCTTTAAAAAATGTTTGCTGAAGGACAAGCATAATATATTTTTGAGTATCTCTGATTGCAATTTTTTTAAGGATTTTGTCAATGCTCTTCTAAACTTCTCTATCTGTCATTCTAATATGATGAATTTTTCTAAAAGTTCAGTTTTGAACTTGATCTTAAACAATTTGAATTTTGAACTTATATTTCACAGTCAAGTTAAAAACAGCAATAATGGATTTTATTGGAAATTTTGTATGTAAAATTTGCTTCTAAATCTGTTGTTAAAACAATTTTATGTGTGGATTTGACTGTTTTAATCTTAAATTATGAATGTTGAACTTAATTTTGATCTTGGCTCTTGATCTTTAATTTTAAGTTTTAGTCTCGATCTTTAATTTTGATCTTTGAACAAGATCTATGATTTTACCAAAGACTTTAGAATTTAAAAAAAAAATTGCAAAAATCTTCTAAGTTTAAGACTCTAATCCAGCTAAGTTGACATTTTAAAGTCATTCTTTCATTACACAAGTTTAAGTACTGAAATGTATGTAGAAACCTTTTTAAAATTCAAATCTGTAATAATTTAGTTTCTTGAACTGGATCTTGAAATAAAATTTTGGTCTTGATCTTTAATTTTGAACTTTGATCTTAATTGAGGAAATTCTTGAAACTTTGAACTCTTCACCAGCTACTGACATTTTTTAAAATCATTTTCTTAATATGCAAATTCAAGTATTGAATTTCATATTTTAATCTTCTAAAATTCAACTTTGAATTTGAACTTGAGTAACAATATAAATTTTGATCTTGATCTTAATCTTAAATCATGAAAACGTTGATCTTAATTTTGCTCTCGATTTGATCTGTCTGTTAGTCTGTCGGATATGATAGAATTTCCTTTGAAGGCCAACTATGAACTGGTTTTTGAATTAGAATCTCAATATTGATATTAATCTTAAACTTTGATCCTGAACTTAAATTTTGAATTTTGATCTTAAACTTAATTAAGCAAAATTGATCTTAATTTAGAACTTAAACTTTGTTAAAGAGCTGAAATTTCAAATAAATTTGCTAAATCATGGAAATTCTCTAAGTCAACTTTGAACTGGTCTTTAATTGCAATTTATTTTTGATCTTGAACTTTAATTTTTGAATTTTGATCTGAAACGGAAATTTCTAAAAATTGAACTTGATTTTGAACTTATTCAAAATTTAAACAAAACAACAAAATTGAATTACAAAATCAAAAATAAAAGTCAAACTGCTTAATATTTTCAATTCCAAATTTCCTGTTGAAGTAACAAAAAAAAGAGAGAGACTAAAGTGATTAATTGTTTTCTATTGACTTTTCATTACATTTTCTTCACTTGTTTTTCCATACAAACAACAACATTCAAATGTGAAATGTAAAAATTTGAAAATTAGTTTTAAATTTATTGAATTTTGCTCTTATGCATGATCAGCTGAGTTTAAAAAAAAATTTACATGTGACGTAATTCACTTTGTATCTCAAAAGAGTTTCTAGACAAATTTCTTGATGATGTTTTGACGCTTACACAAAAAATTGCTGAGTGGCTGCTATGAGAGAAAAAAAAATTGTAAAATGTCACACACATCTGAAGGTTTTATATCTTTTGCTTAAAAAGTTTCAGTTAGCCAGCATCTCATGTAGGTTTCATTTCGTTTTCATTCCGCAACGACGAGCACACACAAACAAACGAACTGCGCGAGTGAATAAATAAAAACTTTTTTTATTTTATTTCATTTTGTCATCGAGGAATTCTCTCTTGCTTGCTTTATGAATTTTTCTGTTTGCGAGCAATACTGAGAAAGAGAAGAAAAAAAAAAATTAATGAATGATTATTGTTGAAGCTTTTTAAATTCTTCATTAGGAATTCTTTTATGAAGAAAAATCTGTTCTTTTTTATTATTTCACAAAGGAGTGCGACAACGCGTTCTTTTATTTGTCGAGGTCACAGTTTTTTGTCTTGTTGTTGTTGTTATGGTGTTTGATAATGAATGAAACAGAACATGTGTTTATCACATTTTAATTTTATATCAAAGAAAAAAACATTTTTTTATTGCAAAATAAAAAATGCTGAGATTTTAATTTATATGAGGAGAAAATAATGAGTAAATGAATGAGAAAATTAATAGAGCAATTTGTTATAAAGAAATTTTAAAAAGAAGTTGTAAACGAAGCTATTCTAGATGTTTGGAGCAATTGTCAGCGATTTTAAGTTTCAATTTTGGAGCTTGGTGACAATTTCCTTAAAATAAATATCAAATTTAGCTTTTTAAAAAAGAAATGTGAAATAAAAGAATCAAAATTCAAAGTAATACTTTAAGATTCAAATCTTGACAATTTTTAATACAATTTTCGACCACATTTTCTACATAAACTATTTTTGCTTAATTTTTAAATTCATCATTAAATGATTTAATTTCTTTTGTCCTCTTTCATGCTTTTAATTTTAAATAAATATTTTCAATGAAATTTACAAAGGGTTAAAAACTTCCACTTTAGACTTTCAAACGTAATTATTTACGCGTAGGCATTGTCTTCATAGTCAAAATTTTTTTCTCTTCGGTCTAAAAATCATAGATTGTAAGCAAAAATTTCGTCAATAAATAATTTCGTAGATAATTACCTTCGAAGAACAACTCTGCTTAAAACAAATTGAAATAAAACAACTAATGCTCGAATATTACCGAAAACAACTCTGTTTCAATTTCGAAAGGATTTACTGAACGTTTTGTCAACCTTCTGACACAATTATTGAATTTAGCTTATCGTAATAAAAATATGAAATAAAAAGATCAAAATTTAAGAAATATCTTAAGATTCAAATCTTGATAGATTTAATTTCACAATTCTTTCTGTCTGTCTTGTAATATTAGATAACATTTTTTTGCTTAATTTTTAAATTAATTTCTTTTGTCTTCTTTCATGCTTTTAATTTTAAATAAATATTTTCATACTTTTTAACAAAAAATTTCTTTAATAAAATTTTTCAATGAAATTTACAAAGAATAAAAACTTTCACTTTAGACCTTGTTAGAGCACATTAGATCGAAGCTCTTACCCCTTGAAAATTTATTACAAAATTAAAATAAACAAAAAAAAATTCCCCATTCATCATTTTTCTTTAAATAAAGTAAGAAAAACCTCAAAACTGCAATCATCTAATATTAACAAATTGAAAAATAATCCCAAGTAAAATATAAAAATAAAAATTTTCATTCCTCTCATATTCACTCGTATTTAGATAAAGACACTTGTCTAAAGTCACTAAATAAGCAAGATGAAACTCACAAACACAGTTGAAAAAATTTCGAGTCTATGACGTTTTGGGATTAACATGTGAATATTTTTTCTTCTCTTTTTTTTAAAAAAAAAAAAAATACAAGATGATTTAATGTTCGGCGACACAAGACCAAGAAAAATTAATTCTAATAATATCAACTTCATTTAATTAGAATTTTTATGAGCAAAGTGACAAGTAAGAGGAAAATATTAAAATGCAATAAATTTTAATGTGAATTCAAAAGTAAAGAAAAACAGGGATTGAAGAATACAAAGCGAAATAACTGGTGTTTATTTCTACATTTAGCCTTATAAACTAACTAGTAAAAAGCATTACAATATTCATGTTCTTGGCTAATATCACAATATTCATTAACATCATTGAATCATTATTGGTATGAACTCAGTTCTTAAAATAATTAAATAAATTTATCTTCTTTGCCACATTTAGTCACTTTTTGTCTAAGTTTTTTCACCTTGGAAAAGTATTTGATTTATTTTATAGAAATTTATATACTTCGCAAGCAGAGTTAGAAATTCTTAAGTAATGACAAAATTATGTTACAAATTTCTGTTTACTTGCTAAATACTAAAGCATGCTAAAAGTATAGAGAAAAAAAGACATTTTTTTTGTTTATTCTAAATTTCAAAAATTTGATAAATAATAATCATAAACTTTGCAAGCAATGTCAGAAATTGAAAAAGAAAGAATGAATTTGTCAATAATTATATTTTGATCAAAGTATAAAAAAAAGATTTTTTCCTATATATGACATTTTAATACCGAACTCTAAGTTTCTGTCAGGGCTGTAAAAGGACGTATATACTTTACCTACTAAATTTGGTTTTTAAAAAAATATTATTGCCATAATCAAACATTGAAAATTTTGACAGAAAAAATTTATATACATTGCAAGTAAAATTAAAAATAAATACCATTAATTTAGTAATAGAAAAATTTATTTATTAAGACAAGATTCGATTCTTAATTCATTTATACAATTGTAAATTTTCTTTAATATATTTTGGATTTTCCTTGTATTTGAAGAAATTTTAACAATGAAGAATTTTAGTAAAATTTTGTATGTAAAATCTTTCAAAAAATTTACTGTCTAAGCCAACTAATTTGCTGTTAAACAGGCGGCCTGTGATAATATTTACAAAAATTTCCACTAGATGGCGCTTCAAAACGATTTAGGCGCCATCTACAATTTCCATAGCGGAATTTTTTATAAATATTTACATAGACCGTCTATATAACAACATTGACTGAAATTTGATTTTGATTCAATAAATTTTCATAATTGAAACATTTTGTATTCGAAAAAAAATTATTTCTTTCTTTATCCAGATTTGAATAATGAAAATTTTGGCCAAAAATATATACTTCGCAAGTAAAAGAAATTTATCCAGCTATCAATTAAAACTTATTTTTTTAAGTCAAGATTTGAATTTCAACAATTTCATTGATTCATAATTTTTCTTCAACAAATTTTGAAATTTTTTAACTCAACTTTATACAGTTTTTTATCCCTGACAAATTTTTACAGTTTTTCTCTCAATTTCTTCTTCTCCTTCAATTAAATGTCGCAAAATCAAGCAAGATGCAAAGAAAACATAATTTATATCACATTAATTCAATTAGTTTTAGATTATTCCCACATAAATTTCAATCTCAAGTCTTTTTTTTTATAGCTTCATTGTGTAAATCACACAAACATTTTAAAGTCAATTTAAAATTCATCCTCATCAGCCTACGTTTTCATGAAAAATTTATTTTTTGTAATCTTTTTTCTTCTTTTTTCGTTTATAATGAAGGTACAGTAAATGCGAATGGCGAGACTAAGAGACAACGTACTTCATATACACGCTATCAGACGCTAGAATTAGAAAAGGAATTCCATTTCAATCGTTATTTGACACGTCGACGTCGTATTGAAATTGCTCATGCACTTTGCTTGACTGAACGCCAAATTAAAATTTGGTAAGTTAATGAAAAAAGAATTTCAACTTTTTGCAATGTTTGACAACGTTTCGCAACTTTTTGCAACATTTTGCAATGTTTGGCAACATTTTGCAATGTTTGACAACATTTTGCAACCTTTTGCAAGTTTTTGCAACTTTTTGCAATGTTTGACAACTTTTGGCAACGTTTTGCAATGTTTGACAACTTTTTGCAATGTTTGACAACGTTTTGCAACTTTTTGCAACGTTTTGCAATGTTTGGCAACGTTTTGCAATGTTTGACAACGTTTTGCAACTTTTTTGCAATGTTTGACAACTTTTTGCAACCTTTTGCAAGTTTTTGCAACTTTTTGCAATGTTTGACAACTTTTTGCAATGTTTTGCAACTTTTTGCAACTTTTTGACAATTTTTTGCAATGTTTTGAAGCTTTTTGCAACTTTTTAAAACATTTAACAGAAATTCTTTTGCCTTGAAAAATTTTTTAAATTGTGACAATAAAATTTTATTTTTCTTTTTTTAGGTTCCAAAATCGTCGCATGAAATGGAAGAAAGAGCACAAAATGGCATCAATGAATATTGTGCCGTATCATATGTCACCTTATGGTCATCCATACGCTCAATTTGATATCCATCCTAGCCAATTTGCGCATCTGTCAGCCTAGGACGTGTGGCACAGTAGCTTCTCGAATACTGGTTAGAGACTCAACCAATTATATCAAGAACAATATCAAGGATACAATTCATCTAGTAACAATCAGGATAATGCTAGTAGTGCTCTATTTAGTAGCAATAATAGTAATAATTCTGAAAAGTATCCACCCGACTTCTGATCTCAAAATAATCATCAAAACAACAGCAATCTCCTTGTCGACTGCGACTGCGAAACGCAAAGCAATTGATAATGAAGTTTCAGTTTTATTTTGAGTGACGATCAAGTCGCCATTGTTCCATGATATAATTGGTTGTGTTTTTTCATCTAAATAAAAAATGACAATTTTTTAACTTCCAAAGGAAAGAAGAAAAAAAACTGAAACTCCAAACTCAACTCTTGAGCTCAAAATTCTTTTTTTTTTTGAACTTGATTGATGAGTTTGAATTGAAATTTTTTAAATTGCCATTTTTTTTTTGACTTTGGAAGGAGATTGAAATAATTTATAATGAAATTGTTCATACTCTCTTCTTCTAATCAGTATTCAAGAAACTACTACTACAACTTTTCTCTTTATCATTAGTTTGTAATTTAACAATTGTGAGAGAGAACTAAATTAAGAAGAAATTTATTATTTTTTAATTTTCTTTTATTATTAGATTTTTGGAAAGTTTTTTTTTATCATTATGAAAATCTTATCTGAAATTTATTACGATTTCCCTTTGGAATTCGATGATGAAATTAAATTTACTCAAGTTGAAAAATGAAAAATTTTTGAAAATTAATCTTTGTTGAAATTCCATAACATTTCGCACAACGAAAAGAAGAGAAAAAAGCGAAATACTTCATCACTACGACTCTTAATTTTACAAATTTATTAAGTTGTAGAAATTCTACATGTTTTTCTACAATTTTCGTAGAGTTGTAGAATAATCTACAAAATGTAAAATTTATAAATTTTATACAGAGCATTAAAAAAACTTTGACATGTCTAATTCAAGCAAAGATCAATTTTGCGCCTTTTGATTCCCAACCAGGAACTTTTTTGCTATCAGCAAACATATAAAAAGCATGGCAGAAATTACTTTGTGTTTTTAACACCTTCTAGCCATTGGCTATTTGTAGACAAACTTTACTTTTTTTGGTTATTGGCAAAGGATCAGTATTTTAACAATTCTGAGATTTAGTAAACATTTAATAAAAAATTGATACTATGCTTGCACAAGACATTGATATTTTTAAACCATAGCAAGCTTTCTACATTTCCTTTGTCTTCACTAATCTTATCGTCAGATCGCTAACCAATAGAGTAACCGGAAATCTTCATTAAGCATTTTTAAGTATTCACAAATTGCTAATTCATCCTCTTAAAAATTTAAATAAAATTAATTTTCAACAATTTTACATTTCAATTTTAAAATTCAAAAACCTCAAAAAAGTTTTCACACGAATTTAAATTAAATTAAACTTTCCAAAATCTAAAAAATTTCATTGATAATGTTTTTTTAAATTGACTTTTCAATTGGAAGTAGGACAATGAGCAATAATAATAAAAATTTTATTCATATCAAACATAAGAAACATTATAAAATGTTGTAACGATCATGAAATATTTGAAAAGAAACTTTTGTACTGTTCGAAAAACGCTACAATTGTTGTTTTGAAAGAAATTTATTGAAATATTATTTCTCCTTAAAGTTATGCAAAATTGATATAAATTTAAGACTTTAATATGACTCTGATAAATTGAAATATTGATTGATTTCAATAATTTAGAATTTAAATAATCTAAGTTATCAAAACAGAAAATCTATCTAATTTAAGTAAAAGAAAACTTTTTGTCTTAATTTTGCATAACATTAAGGGGTAATAATAATTCATGATATGATGATTGAAAGTGATGATTACTGATTTATTGCGCCAATTGATTCCTCCTCATTATTTTTTAAACTTTAATTATTTGATGAAATTTGAATGCAATATTTGAGAGAGAAAAGAAAATTTTAGTTAATTTTTAGTTTTTTATATTTCTTGTTTACAAAAATTTTTTTTTTAGTTATTAAATTGTGGCTTTTTTCTATTTATTATAAAAAAATTCATCAACAAAAATGAAAGAAAGAAAAAGTTCTCAAAAAATTTCTTTTTTTTTTCGGTTGTTTGCTTGTTAATATTGAAGTATATATAAAATTTTAGCTCATAAGTGACACAAAAACACACAAATTTAGAGGAAAAGAAAAAATTATTTTAAAATTTTTTATATATAAAAATTTTTCTCCTTTTTTTAGTTTAAAAGAAGTGAAAAATTGATAAGAAAAAAAAAAACTTTTTAGTGGTAGTTAAATGCGTAGAATATAAAAAAACTTGAAAAAGAAATTTCAATGATGAAACAAATTCGGAAAATGCAGGGCTTGTTGATTTTTTTTTCTAACTTAATTTTACTTTTTTTTTCTTTGTTCCTTATCTCTTACTTAAGCTCTATACAAAGTATTTTAATAATGAGAAATTTTTCTCTCTTAACAAAACAAACCAGTGAAACTTTTTTATTTTCTCAAATTTATCAATTTTTACTCCCACTTTTCATCAACAACAATTTCATTTATTTCTACTCCTCCTGCATATATTTTTTGAGTATCATTTAGAATTTTCTCTCTCTCTCTCTCTCTCTCTCTCTCTTTCTTTAAATTACTTTTCCACCCTATGAAATAGCAAAATTGAACATTTATTCTTGCAAATAAAATTTGATAAGGAAAAATTCAATCAGAAATTTTAACGGATGAAATTTATTTAAATAATTTTGAACTTTTTGAAAAATATTTTCAAAATTCTTTTTGAACTTTCAAAAGTTTTCAAAAAAACTTTTTGATCTATCTAAATTTAAAAAAATAAAAATATAATTTTTAGTCGACTTCGGGCTCTACTTTATAGAGTCGACTATTTCAACAATTTTATTTCCAATCTATGAAATTTTGAAAATAGCAAGAATATTTGTAAAAATTTAAAAAAGAACCAACGAAAACAGGTAAAAATCAAGAGCAAACGAACTCTATCAAAAATCACTAGCAAAAAATTTCGATAATTTCAAGCAAAATATCTGAGATTTAATTTTTACTCTGTTTTCGTCAGAGTTGTCAAAATAAAATTTGTTTTGTAGCTCTTGGCTATAGGCATTTTCTTTTCGAGAATATTTCCGGAAATTTCTGACTTCGGGAATGACTTCATACAATGATTTTCTATATCTGGGATCAGTAGCTAAACAACTCAAATTTTAATATAATTTTTTATATCAAGCCAGCAACAAAGAGAAGAGAAAATTCTTCTTCCTTTTTTTCTATTAACAAAAATTGTTTTCATTTTCATATTGTTGTATATAAAAGAAAATAAATATATGAAAATGAAAAATCTTTTTAGAATAAGACGCAAATAAGCAAAAAAAAAAAAATGTCTTCTTCCTTTATTCCAATCACATATTCACACATGTCTTAAGTTCATTTATGTTAAAACCAGTGTTGTTACACAGATGGCGTTGATTAACTGTAAAAATATTTACAAAAAAGTTCCTCTAGATGGCGCTTCAAAAACGATTTAAGCGCGATCTATAATTTTCATAGCGGAATTTTTTGTAAATATTATCACAACACTGGTTAAAACGAGTGAGAAAGAGAGAAAGAGAGAGAAAAAAAATTTCATAATGAAAAACTCATATTGTGTAATCTACTTAGTGGAAAAAAAAAATGTGAAGAAGTTTTATAAATATGTAAGAAAAATTGATAAGAAAGCAGCAGCAGAAATATAAGCAAACAAAGTAAACATGACATACATTGTGTGTGTGTGAAGAGAAAAGAAAATTTCTTCATTACATTAACAACATTTCTCCTTCTCCTACTTCTCCTCTTTTAGACTTTTTTATTGCTACACAAACACACACACACACACAAAACACATTCCAGTGCTCACCCTTAATTTAACTCTCTTCAATGACAAAATTTTTTAATTTTTTCCTTTCATTTGTCAATCAAAAAATGAAGCAAAACTCAAAGGGGTGCGAACTTCATCAAAAAAAATTATGTTAGACTGTCGGCGCTGATATCGACAATCAAAACATTTCAAAAAGATTACGTTATGAAAATTATAGATGGCGCTTAAATCGTTAGAGCGTTTTTCAAGCGCCATCTACAATTTTAATAGCGAAATTGTTTGGAAGCTTCTTTTGGTTGCCCTAACAAAAAAATAAGATCAAAAATTTTAAACAAAAGAATTATATGATTTTCTCTGATGTACTTTTATCAGAATTCTGCTGAAAATTCTACAGAATTTGATTGAATATTCTGCAAAGTTTCTCAGAATTTTTCTATCTACTTGATCAACTTTCGATTAGTTTTTAATTCTTCATCCATGTAAAGTTAACTCATTCCATATTCGGCCGAATTTGACAGACAATTCCGCCCACAAAATATGTTTTTACGGCCAACAGCTCAACCGACAATTCGGCAGACAAATTAGCTAATTTTTCGGCCAAACTGTCGGTCAAATATGGCCGAAGATGGAATGAGCCAATTTCACACGAGTTGATTTTTCCAAATTTTTCGAAGTCGACTAAAAATTTGTATACTAGGTCGACTAAATTTAGTCGAGTTTTTAGACGAATTTTTAGTCGATTTCGGGCTTTGGTTACTATGATTGAATTTTAGTTTAAAGTGTCGAAAAGTTTTCACCAGAAGAGTTATAAAAGCAGAAACTACGTTCTACAGTAGATTTTAGCTACAGTAGCCAATTTGGTCACTGTAACTGTTTAACAACTTTAGTTTTCACCCCTTGACAAAAACTTTGTTAAATCAATGAAAACAGAAACAAAACATAAATAAATTTTATATTCTTACAATAATTATTATCATAACAAATGCAAGCAAATGTTTGATTGTAAAATTTTTTCGATTGAAACAAAAACTTTTTTTTATTACTTTTTGAAATTCTTAGAATTTTTTTTATTTGAAATTATAATTTAATGAAGCTGAAAATTTTCATAAAAAAATTTTTAGAAAGACAAAAATTTTTACCTTAATTCAGTGTTGTTACACAGGC
>JACWBX010002817.1:4286-39134 GCA_014622435.1 Polypedilum pembai
AAAGATCTTAGATAGACTACAATAACAACAAAATTTTTTGGAATAGTGTCGACAACAGGCCAGTGCATGCCGGTCAATGGTGGACCGGCATGATGTTGGTCAAAATTTTTCTAAATGTCTTTAAACGTAAAGAAAGCATGTCAGAAAAAAGTTTCATAACATAGAAGTATAGCATATCGTTGGACTGCTGCTTATTACACTGATCTGTTACGCCAGTGCGAGCGAGGCTCGTACTGCTGCTTATTACACTGATCTGTTACGCCAGTGCGAGCGAAGCTCGTACTGCTACTTAAAACACTGATCTGTCACGCCAGTGCGAGCGAAGCTCGTACAGCTGCTTATTACACTGATCTGTTACGTCAGTGCGAGCGAAGCTCGTACTTCTTATATGAATCGACCGTAGGGCGAGCATGTTAAGTTGAGCGGAGCTCATCGTTTGACGAAGTCAAACGTTCAACAACTTACTACACTGATCTGTAACAAGTCAGCAAATGTGAGATACTACCTAAAATTGTGAAATTCTGAAAGAAAACTTGTTTTAAACAGTCTAATTGACAAATGTATTGAGTGTTAGAAAAGGAAATACGAACACACTTGGCACCGAAGTACTCTTGAAAAGTTCTGAAAGAACTTTTCATGAGATGTCAGTGCTAAACTGATCTGCCACGGAACACTGATCCGTCATAAGACACTGATCCGCTCGTTCATTTTAGTTTTATATAAAGTTTCAAACAGAATAGACGAATATAAAAATGACTTTTTATGTTCCATTAAAATTGGAAAAGGACATACAAAAAGATTTGGTCCAAAATTTAGCTGATATTTCAATTTCACCAATATTTTCAATTCCTGAACATTCTTTAGTTGAAATTTTTAAACACTTCAACTATGATCGTTTAAAAGAATTAAAATTTGTGAGCAAATATTTCAATTTAATCATTAAAAAAATGTTAAAAAGTCGTGAACGAGTAATTTTTGACAATAATTCTGATTTCATTGCCAATGGAAAATACACAAATTTAAGAGTTCATTCATCAAAAGTTTTTGATCTCAAACAAGCATTAGATAATAAAATTGATGGCGATATTATCAACATTTTATATATTCACAACTTATACTCTGAATCAATAACTGTTGATATCAGTGTATTTAAAGAAGTTCTCAACAATTGTCCAAATCTCAAACATCTCGATACATCAATTGATTTTATTTCAAACAAACGAAATGATTTTATTGAATATCTTCCAAACCTCAATCTTGACTCATTAGCATATTCAAAAAAAGCTGAACATTTTGGAATTTTTCAAAACTGCACAACAAAAAAATTAAAATTGTTTTTTGGACTTGACAAATTTATGTCAAATACTCAAAGTATCAAAGAATTTCTCAATAATCAAAAAATGTTAACAGAATTAGAATTGTGGTTTACTGATCGTGCTTTATCACTTTTCTCAGATAATCAGCTTAATGTTGTTGATTTTAGATTAAAAAAATTTAAAATTGTTGGAAAAGGAATTGTATTCACAGATTTAATGAGTTTTGAAAAATTTATGATGAATCATAAAGACTCTTTGGAGCATTTAGAAATATTTGCATGCCAAAATATCATTGATTGCTTTTCGTTTTTTAAAAATCTTAAAAAAGTTGATTTGAAAGAAGTTGATGTAACAAAAGAGCCATTTGTGTATGCTGAACAAGTTAGTCTTTTAAATGTTTCTGAAAGCTATAGCATGAAGTTTCCAAATGTCAAAGAACTATACATCATCAGAAAAGAACTTATATCAATTGATTTTCAACCACTCAAACGATTAGAATCAGTTGAATTTTGTGTATTGAAAATTGAAAACATTTTATTGCCGAACATTATAAATTTAAAGATCACTTGCACAAGTTCATTCTATAAATTTAATATTCCATGTACTGTTAAATCAATTAGATTGAAAGATTGCATGAACATTGATTGGCTTATTGATTACTTAGAAGTTAACAAAAATTTAAAACACGTCGAAATTATTGGTTCAAAAATCACCAAAAGATTAGCAAAGTCTATTCAAAGATTTTCTCACATCAATGAGTATTTATTAGAGATTTAAATGATATTTTGGATGTGTCATTAAATTATAAATGATTTAATTCTCTAAATGAAAGTTTATTCATAAAAAAATGATTTCATTTTAATCAAAACTGTTTTTCTATGATGAAAATAAAAATTGTCTTCCTTCTAATGAAAAAGCTGACTCTTTTATTCAAATACAGCCATTGAAATTTTTATTTTAATAAATAAAACTTTTCTAAGAAAATTTGAAAAATCTTTTGTTTAGATTTAGAAAACTTGAATGGAAATGAAGAAATAGGCAGGTAGACAAAAAGGACAAAAAAATATTTTTTAATTATAAAAAATCAACTCATTTTATTCGAGAAAAGAGATATTAAACTTATTAAATCTTTTCTGAGATAATATTTTTCTTAAAAATTGTTTAATTATAATTATCAATAAGTCCCAAGCAAAATTGAAATCATTTAGTATTTTATGAATGTTGAAAGACTTGTGATGAGAGAAAATAAAAATTTATTTCAGTCAATTTCATCATTTTATCATTAATAATACAAAATATTAAGCAAGTGTGAAATTTATTAAATTTTAATAATGATATTTAATTAAAAGCTATCACAATACATTTATTAATATGAATACATTTATGAGCAATTATTAAAGATAAAATATAGAGTTGCTGTATGTAGCAACCTAAATTAATTAAAATTCAATTTTGCATGTAGCATGATGCCTGTTTATGCAAACAGTAAAAATGGCAGTTTCAATTTATAAAAATTCAAATCACTTTGCTTTAAATAAACAAAGTTCTGATGGAAGGTTCATTTTTCTTTCTTGTGAAATAAATAAAGATCAGCAACATGAGTACAAGATGAAGTAGTATGCGCATATTTCTTCTTATTATACGCATGTTGCCGATTCTTAGAAAAAAAAAGAAAATTTCAAAATTTTAAAAAATTTTCTTTCATTGAAATATTTTTTATAAGCATTGACTAAAATGGTTAAAAGTTTTTTATCATATTTTTTCTACTTTTTAAAAACATTCGAGAATTACAAAAAAATTTCACAATTCCTAACTAACCGTTATTTTCCTTAACTTGAATTTAGCGCGTTTATCATTTCCTTTAATTTTCCGTTAAAAAGTTTTTTTTACAAGAATTGTAATTTCTGAGAAATTTTACAAATGCAGCTTAGATAATTCAATAGAAATCATTCAAAAAAGATTTAAAATGCTAAAACAATCAAGTTAAAAGCAGTAATTATCAATAAAAATAATAAAATAAAAATTTTAGCTCGTTTTTCTCAAAGAAAATTGAAATTTTTTGTTGCAAAATGCGCTAGTTCAAATTTTGAAATAACCGTTGACTTTTTCAGTTGAGACTCCCTGTGAGACTACCATCTCATATTACACCATGAATATTCATAAAAGTACAATTTTTGTTCACACATTAATTTCACGTGTAATTTAATTGAATATACGAACAAACAGTTATTGTTAAGTGAAAATGGATTTTATATCTATGTGGTTACAGCAACAGTAAACGAAGCGACTTTTATGTGAATGTTTTTACTTTTTATGTTCATTAATTGAAATATTTATCGAATCTACTGATTTTTATTCTCTCTCTTGTTCGTAATTTCCGTTCATCTTCATTTTCGAAGCGTTCAAGCAATGTCTAAAGATCGTTATGTGTGTGTGTTATGTACTTATAACAACGACATGATAAAAAAAGAAGTTTTAAGGCATCGTTTATTGAAATGATTTTTATATGTTTTACACATTGCTATGACACACATAAACACGTTTTTTTATAACTTTTTAAAGAGGATTTTAAAGCTTTTAATGTATGCTTAAATTTTTATGAAAAACATTAAGTTTACATTTTCATCAAATCTTTTCATTAATCATTGAAACCCTAAAAAAAGTAATTCAACCCATGAAAAGCAATTATAAGAAAAAATTTTGCTTTAAGCAACAACCAGCCATGTACACAGCTGTTTCACAATAAGAAAAAGAAGGAAAAGCTCATTCCATTTTCTGTGTAAATATTGCCTAATCTACCAATCAATTGTTGATTTTCAATTTCATCATCTCGATTCTCTATATTTTTTTCTATTCTATTCACATCATTCTTTCCTGAACTAAATTGTATATTGACGAGACTCTTATTTTCTCTTGTATATAGACACACAAAAGTATTGCGGAAGATTAGAGATTATCATTTTCAATCTACTTTCATCAAATTTTATTGAAGGTTTTATGAGGCACATTTCTCTCATCTTTCATGAATTCATGGAAATGTTTTTCTTATTTTTACATTCGAACAACAAAATAATACAATCAAAAAAAGAAAAGGATGGAAAAAAATTTCAACTCCATGCTTACTCTTTAAATCATCTGATTTACGATCTGTAAAGAAAAAAGAAAAGAAAGAAAAAGATGCGCTCATTTTTCATTGATTTTACGCAAAAAAGATATCTTTTTACAAATCGATAAAATTTGATATGTGCATGCATGAGGAAGTAAATGGTTTAAGGATTTGAATTTACATGATAAATGAGACTCTTTCATGTTGAAACATATTTCAAGAGTTTTAATTAAACTTTTGAGCCTTTAAGGGATAAAAGTCACAAAATGAAAAGTTTTTGATGATATTGATTTCATTTGAGCTTTTTTCAATATTTATTTAATTGAAATAAAGCTAAATATGCTATGAATTTAACTCAATTTTATATATAAAATGACCAATCATCTTTCATCAAAAATTTCAATCATCAAAACTTTTCATACCAGAACATCTTCATCTCTAATAAACTCAATAAAGAAGGAAAGAAAAATAAACTTTTTCTTTCAACTTTCAACTAAATAAAGGCATCATCAAAAAAAAGTATGGGTGGCAAATTTTTATGTTCACTTTACATTCACTTAAAGAGAGAAAAAAATGTCAAACACTGAAAATGTCTGTCATCATAAAATTACTTGATGTACTTAAAAGTAATACGATCCAATTTGTGACTTGAAAAATCTATTCATCGTTTGTTTTTTTATTCCCTCCCAAACACGCGCGTAAATTGAAAGAAGAAAAAAATTTAAATGAGAAAAGATGGAGGCAGTTTAGCAAAATCATGATTTTATTTTTCTCCTTGTTTTATGTGATAAATAGAAGTTAAAAAGAATTTAAACATGTCCGAATTCGCAAAGTAACTTTTTTCTCTTCTTTTGTTGTCCTTTGAAATTATGCTGATGAGAAACGGAACAGAGAGCTTCGTCAGAGTGTCATGGTGTGAAAATTAACATGAAACAAAATAAATGAACGTAAATTAAGCTTTTAATTGCTTTTTCAGAAGACTCTGTCAACATTGAAAAGAGAAAAGAAAAAGAGAATCAATGATTAAAGGACACAATTTTTCTTTGGTAGTGAAAGATGCTTTAGAAGAAATTTTTAATGATGATGAGCCTTTGTAAATTGATTTAAATTTTTTTCTTTATGATGTTTACTAACTTAAGAATTATTTGCATCTTATAAAGGCATTAAAAATTTTATTAAATAATTCATAAGTAAATGTCAATACTTACATCAAGTATATAATGTTGTTTACATATATAATTTTAAACGAGCGGATCAGTGTCTTATGACCGCTCAGTGTCCCGTGGCAGATCAGTTGAGAACTTTCTTTGAAAACTTTTCAAGAGTACTTCGGTGCCAGGTGCTTTCGAAATCCTTTTTCAAAACTCAATATATTTGTCAGAATTTCACATTTTGAGATAGTATCGAGTCATAAATAGCAATAAAAGCTTGCTCGTATTCGGTGACTTGTTACAGATCAGTAAAATAAGTTGTTGAACGTTTGATTTCGTCAAACGATGAGCTCTGCTCTACCTAATATGCTCGCCCTACGATCGAGTTATATAAGAAGTACGAGCTTCGCTCTCACATGGTGTTAATTGCATGTGCGAACTTTTAAAAATGTTTATTTATGTATTTTATACTATATTAAACACTTTTAAAAGTTTGCACATGCAATTAATACCATGTGCGAACTATGAAAAGTGTTTAGTACAGTATTAAGTATTTTGTCTATATTAAATAATTTTCATAGTTCGCGAACTTTTAGTTTTATAGAGAAACGTGAAAAACTGAATTTTTCAAAAAACAAAAGTAAAACTTCGTTTGCGAGGCACCAAAGTAAAAGATTTTAAGCTATTCTAAGAAAATTGACTGTTTTTTTTCTATCCCTTTCTTTTCCTCAAAACCCAATATTTATATTTGCATCACTCATTCTTCTATCTATCTGTTACAGCTATTCTTATGCATAAATTTATGAATATATCTCTAAGCAATATGTATGCAATCTATCTTTTCCTTTTCATGCTATCTATCATATCATATTTAATTCTTGTACATATTTTCCCATTTAAAACTATATGCTGTCTGGTCTCATAGACTATGTATAATATATTTCCTTTCTTCTCTACTTATTTGCTCTGTCTACTTCAGACATTTGATTTTGAAATTTTGTTTCTACTAAAGATATATTGGTATTTCAATCAATTCTAAGCATTCATGCCTCGAATTTTTCTCGGAAAGAAAATAAGTAAGCTAAAATCCAAGGTAGGGACAGTTCCAAAAAAAAATTTTCATTTTTCAAGCTCGCCTACTGCCAGTAAAAAATTTTACTACACCAAATTGTACTAGAAAGCTTTCGAAAGCATTTAAAAAAAAAATTTTGATTGAGAATTTCTGTTGATTTCCAAGGTATTTTGCAACCAAACTTTTATTTTTGTGCTTAGTATTTGGAAATCTATCAGAACTAAACAAATTGTACTGAAAATTCAGCTCATTTAAGAGTTTTACAAAAGCTTTCTAGTAAAATTTGGTGTACTAACTTTTTTTACTGGCAGTAGGCGAGCTTGAAAAATAAAAAATTTTTTTTGGAACTGTCTCTACCTTGCTAAAATCTCAAAAAAAGTTTATTTTGTCCATTTCTATTTGAGTGGATAATGATTGCACGATTTGAATTAAAGATTTATCACATCCATCTACCTAGTGAAACCGAACAAAGTGTCTGAACTATAAAAAAAATAAATTCGTAAAACAACAACACATTCATCTTATTTTCATCTCCCTCGTACACGTTAAAGGATTTCTCGATTAATTCTTCTCACTCTATTGTTTGCGTAGGTGTTTTAATATCATTAAAGATAAGATAAAGACTCTCTTGTGGATTGAAAGGACAAGTTGATTTCATGAAATAAGAAGAAAAATTCGAATTTAAAGACATAGAAAATTTCGTGAAATCAGATTTAAAAAAGTAACTACAAATTAAAAATACAACAAAACTATTTTTAATCTAAATAAGAAGCTTCTTTCAATTTATTCAAATAAAAGTTTCAAAAAACTGTTTATATAAGCATGAAATGTCAAAAGAAAAACGCGAATTAAAGAAATAAAATGAATGTTGCTTTCATATCTTATCAAAAAACAATTTTCTCTTCTTCCTTCATTGCAAAAGTTCTAAATGTGCACACATATTTGTATACGCTTTTTGATGAGAATGTAATTCAATTCTTTTCTTTGTATGCTTATGAAATTACATGATAAATGAGTTTTTTTTAAAAAGAAAGAGTGAATATGACTCATGTGTGTGTATTGTAGTGCATCATGCAAAGTAGATTATAAAGAAATTACAAAGCATTTTTTTATTTCAATGCAATGCTTCCGTTTTACATATTTTCTTTTAGTTTTACATGACGTTGACTCCTTTCTTTTACAGTGACTTTTCCTTTATGTCTTTATGTTGTTTGTAGATAAGTAAAAAGCACAAATTATTTATAATAAGGAAAACTTCTTTATCTTCCTTCTACTTGGTTTTTATACATCAATTATTCATCAAATGCAGTCATTTAAAAAGACATACTTGTTTGCTCATATAAAAGGATTGTAATTTACTTCAATTTATAAAGTGACAGTTTCCGTTTTAAATTATTTATTTTCACACACATCTGTTTGTATTGTGTCAACATCCTCACACTGCTGTTTCTTTTCTTTTTCATTGCACAAAGACAAGAAATAATAGAATATTTCAATACGCGATTTAGCCGTTAAAATTCAAATCCAGGGGGTTGTCTTTTTTGATGAAAAATCCCCTGAATATGGCCCTAAAACTGCTTTTTTGAATGGAAAATTTTAAGAAATCACTGAATATTCTTATTAACTGTGCTTTACATTATAGTTTATGACTAAATATTTCCTCACAATTAAATAAGAAATGATAATATTTAGAAATTCATAGTAAAATTAAGTTTTAAAAGGAATTTTGTAACAGCTTCGAAAAAATTGAATAAATTTTGATCCATATTTTGGATTAAATTTTATCTGCATGAAATATTCTATTATTTCTTGCACAAAGACACATACGTACAAATTCAACATCATGAGCAACGTTATATTCATGTGATGAAAAAACTTTATTAAAAATTTCAACAAAATAACGCTTGAATGGTGTGAACAAAAAATTTTTTTAAACGTTGAAATTGAATTTTCAGATCCAAGAATGTTCTTTCAAATGAAAAATTAAATTTATACTCTGTGGCTATGTTGCTGCTACTATTCTTGCTGAGATTTTAATTGTAATTTATATATCTGAGTATATTTGTGAATATACAGTACGTAGATAGTAAATATCAATTTATCCTAAAGCATACAATGTTAATAATTAAAACAGAAACTTGTGTGAATATGAATTAGTCAAATGCTTTTAAATTTTATAAATTTAGATTTAACGTATATTTGATTTTTAAAAATGTATACAAATAGCACGGTTAAGTACACATGGTTTCAGTCATTTAGTACAACAAATAATTAAATTTTTAACAGAGACTTTGATTAAAATTAAGGAAAATGAGGTAATTATAAATAAAATTCTTTGAAAATAAGCTTCTTGACTCCTTTTTTCAATTCAGCGATTTCGAAAATCTCTCAATTGTTAAATGTAACAAGGAATTACCAATTTTTCAATATCGTGATGAAATAATTAAAAAGATCCGAAATAATTTAGTTGTCATCATAAATGGAGGTACTGGAAGCGGAAAAGTAAGTTTTATAACATTATTTTAAGCAAATATATATTTAATCAGACTTTTTATAGACTACGCAAGTTCCACAATATATTTTGGACGATGCTATTAAACGAAAGGAAAAATGTAAGATTATAGTAAGTCAACCACGAAAAATTGCTGCGATGACAATTGCTAAACGTGTCGCTTATGAAAGAAAATGTCAATTAGGAAGCTTGGTTGGTTATCAAGTTGGATTAGATAAAAAGCTTGATAAGACTAATTTCACGACAAACATTCTTTTCTGCACAACTGGAGTACTCTTACAAAAAATCATTTATGAACAAGGAATTGAGAATTATACTCACATAATTCTAGACGAAATCCATGAAAGAGATATGGATACAGACTTATTGATGACAATCATTCAAAAACATTTGCTAGATATGACATGTGACGCAAAAATTATATTGATGTCGGCTACCATCAATGTTGAAAGATTTGTGAAGTATTTCACTCTTTCAGTCAACACAAAAGAATATTTGGCTCTTGAACAACCAAGACAATGTTTCTTCAATGACACAAAACAACAGAATAGAGTAATTCACCCAAAAGTAGTTATGATTGAAAATGATGTGAATGAAACAGGATATAAAGTTGAAATTAAGTATCTCAATGAAATTCCTCTGATAAATAATACTGGTATCTCATCATCTAATTTGAAAGGTCCAACTGTTACAACTGAAATGATCAACTTGGCCGCAAAAATTGTAATTCATAATTTAAAGAGCGATGATGATAAATCAATTCTCTTATTTTTACCAGGAATTTACGAAATCGAATCAACTTATGCTATACTTAATAACTGTAGTGAATTAAATGAAAAATGTATGATATATGTTTTACATTCTTCTTTACCAGCCAATGAACAAAAAGAAATATTTCGACCAACCACATTACCAAAAGTCATTTTGTCAACGAATATCGCAGAAAGCTCTGTCACACTACGTAAGGAAGAAATTCATAACTTCTCAAAACTATTTTCTTTATTTACTTTTATTATTTTCAGCGAACATTGGTTGTGTAATTGATTTTTGTTTAACAAAGTGTATTGTCGGAACTCAATCTTCATTATCTTCATTAAAATTGGAATGGGCAACAAAACATTCTTGCATTCAACGTGCAGGACGCACAGGAAGAATTTGTGATGGAATAGTTTATCGATTAGTAGATAAATGGCATTATGATGAATTTATTGAAGAAACTGTTCCTGAAATAGTACGAGCACCGTTGGAAACAGTCATTTTGCGTGTAAAAAAAATTACTAGCGATCCACCTCATTTGTTCTTGAAGAAAACCATGAATGCACCAAAATTAATGAATATCTTTAAGACAGTAATTGTTTTGAAAGAATTAGGTGGTTTGACAATGTTAGGCAAAGACGGCCACTTCTTATCAATTGATGGTGATCTAACATTTGTTGGTCGAATCATGGCTCTTCTTCCCATTGATGTTCGTCTTGCAAAACTTGTTGCTCTCGGATGGTTTTTTTCTGTCTTGAGTGAAACAATAATTATTGCAGCTGGTTTGAGTGTTAAAAATCTATTCAAAAATCATTTCAATCGAAAAATGCACGATTATACACAAAAATTGTATTGGGCCAATGGTTCATGTTGCGACTCAATCGCAATTCTCAATGCTTATCGCTTTTGGCAGCATTCAGTTGAAAGAGGAGATTTTGAAAATTGGGAAGATGAACAAAAATTTTGCGACAAGTATAACTTCGAACGAAAAGCATTACATGAAATGAGACAATTGATTTATGAGATGGAACATCGACTTGGAGATTTGTTGCTCGAAAATAATGATATTCATATATGGAATCAAAGAGAAATGCAATTTGCTATAAAACTCTGCATTGCTGGTGCTTTTTTACCAAATTATTTCATGCAAAGAGAAACAGAAGAAATCGATGAACGCAATGCTTCAAAAACATTGTGTGGTTTGGATCCTTATCAAACTGTTTACTTCAGAAAAATGGACTTTAGTCGTATTGGTGAAGTTTATGTGGAGCAAATAAAAAATAAGCTTGTTTCTGAAGGCATAGTCGATTCAGCAACAAATGTCGACATTTCATTTGATTCGAGTAAGATTTTAGTTCAATTTTCTGATCCAAAGACATTAGTTGACGATGAAGATTACAATTGTGATGCTAAAAAAATTCAAAAACAAACATTTTTTCCTGGCATGATACCTAAAGAAATCTACAAGAGCATATTTTTCCGAAAGTCTAATATGCATCGTCGCAGAATTCAAAACAAACAATATGATACTCTACAATCAAACAACTTTTCAATGCAATTAAGTGTTTTGAATTCAAAGCATACGGAAGAAAAGTATGCTGCTGAGCATGGATTAGGTGAAATAAACAATGGATATTTTCATTTTAAACATCAATATATCAGCTCCCCAGAAAAATGCATTCTTCCAACATTTGCAATTAAAAGCATTATAGGATTTGTGACACACGTTGAACATTGTAACAAATTTTTCTTTCAACCTCAAGATGGATCTGAAATTTATCTTGAAGAATTGGAAACAAAATTGAATTTTGAGGAATTTCAAAATATAGAGAATCCTCAAAAAGGCATGCTGGTGTTAGTGTTTCATGAGGAAAAATTCAAACGAGCTCGCATTGACATGGTATTTAATTCAAATGAAGTTGCTGACTGCTTTTTGATTGATTATGGATACACAGTTGAGGTAAATTTATTTATACAGCTTTATGAATTATCTAATTGACTTGAAATTTCTTTTAGGTACCATTTTTAGAACTATATACACTGAACACTGAAAAAATGGAAATATATTTCTCACTTTCGGAACGTTGTCTTGATTGTACATTAACTGGAATTTTTCCTAGTTATATCAAATGTCCTCGTGGAAAATGGACACCTGCTTCAATTCGTCTCTTTTGTCAAATGATTCTTAATAAGCAATGTGAAATTTATATTTATTCAGTAGTAAATGATAAAGTGTCTGTAACATTATATGCAAATGGCATAAATGTCAATGATTATATGGTAGAGCAAAATTATGCGAGAAAAGGTCAAGAATCTTATATAAGTCGAATCAATCACAAAGAACGAGAAAACATTCAGAATTCATTGGGAGATTGGATTACACGTGATATAGAGTTTAAGGAAAAAATCAACAAGTTAATGAAAAAATCAATTAAATCTCCTCCATTGATAAAATGCAATCGTAAAATTAGACTCGAAGGTCCTTTTTCACCACTTGAGACCTGCATTGGTGAAATTAAATTACGTCGCAATGGAGTAGTAACGGTTAATCCACAATCTGTCAATCATATTATTTTAAATGATAGTTTGGAGAAGGGCAATCATGGAAAACTTCTTATAGCAGCCGATGTTCTTACAAACTCATTAGAAGATTCAATTTCATTATACAATGTAACTGTTATGCCAAATATCAATGGACTTCCTGCTATTCTTGCCATGATTTTTGCACCAGTTATTGCTTTTTACCGAGATGATAATCAAAATTTTGTCAAAATACGTTTTGGAATGGGTGCTCGACCACCGACAAGTTATGAAGCAATATTTTACGATCATGATTGCACACTTCCAATTAATTTTGACATTACTGATGATGACATTAAAAACATTAATGAACTTAGATCGTACATGTCGCAATTGTACAATGAAGCTTTGTCTGTAAAAGATTTCGAGAAAATCGAATGTAAATCTGAAGTCAAAAACTTAATTTCAAAAATTTTTGGAAAAGAACGTCCTATACAAGATATTGCAGCAAATCATTCAACTGTTGATGTAAAATGGCCACAGAATGAAAGTGACTACTTGATTCTTTCACGCAGTGCTTTCGAAAAACCGTATTTACCCAAAAGTATCTGAAAAAATTCAAGTATTGCAAAATTAGACCTACAATATAAAGTTTGAATTATTGAAATGAAATAATGTTACCTGTAAGTTTAAAACAATAAAATTATAACAAATATGTATTAAAACACCGAAGGAATCTCCAAATTTTATTTTTATTTTATGAAAATTTAATACAAAAAATTAATATTAAGGTAGAAAATAGAGCATTTTTAAATTTTTACCTGTACACCAATTTGTCTGTTCTTATAAACTCTGAATTGAATTTTTAACTAAAAACTTTAATTAGGGTTTTCAGAAAATCCTCAATAAATTCAATTATTCATTCGATTTTCAATCCAATCTAAAAAGAAAAAAATTTAAAGCTTTAAGAAGTATTCAATTTCCTCTTCAAGATCCTTTTTTGCAAAACTTAAATAAACTTTTGCAATTAAAATCAATTCCTGATGAAAAAAGTTTGAAAAAATCATTTTAAAAAGTTTCTCTTTGTTGAGAAAAAGCTTTTCTTTAATATTCAATATAAACTTTCTCCCTGCATTGTTGTTTCTTAGTAATGAACAAAAATTCATAAACTTACCCAAATACTTTTCAACATCTGTGAAAAGAGCATAATTTTTATCGCTGCATGTTGGATTCTCAACAGATGCATCGTGATTTTGTTTTGTATTTGAAACTACTCCTTTAAGTACCCATAGTCCTTTTTGTTGTATGAAAAATCCACCACCTTATAAAATTCTTGTTTTTTAAAAACTTTTAACAAACTTTGAATTTAATTTTCTTACCACTATCGCCTACAATGAAATTTTTTTATTGATTTAAAAGTTTTGAAGAAAATTAAATTATTTTTCAAATATCACCTGAACAAACTCCATAATTTTCTTTGCCTGCACAAAAATTTGTGTCAAACAAATGTCTTCCGAAAAATTGTGGATCACTGTCTAAGCACATTTCTTTCTTTACCACAGGAAGTTTTGTTTCGAGTAAATTTTTTGCAGCATTCATGTGTTTTTCTGTGCTTCCAAAACCGACAACAAAACCTTCACCTATCGAAAATTTAAAATTTATTTTCTATGTTCATATAACAAGATTAAATTACCTTTAAACTTTAATCCTCTCGTTGGCAAACAAATTGCTCTAATATCAATGCTATGGAGAATGTCAAGACGTGTGTCAAGAACTAAAAGAGCAATATCATTTTCAAATGTTTGATAATTATACCGTTCATGCACAATTGATCTAAAAACTTTAAATTGATATCTTGAAGACGATAACAATTCTCCTTCTTCAATTCTTACAAGCAATGTACTCTCATGAAGGGGTTGTTCATTGCGAGTTACACAATGGGCGGCAGTAATGAGTTTGTTTTCACTAATTATACTCGCACCACATTTATATTGCAAACTCGACATTTCGTAATGATAAATTGTGGCATGCCAAGGATATTTGTGAATAATCGTAGCATTTCCTCCTTTTATTAAACCCACAGCTTTGTCTTCAATACGTTGACCACAAAATGAACAAGTTTCTTTGCCATTTAATTCAAAACTAAAAACTTGCGGAAGCAAGTTGTCTTTATGAGGTACAGCAACAAAAAATGCTATTTGAGATTTTGCAAATGACTCAAATTTTTTACCTTCGATCGGTGCATTTGAAATTCCAAACTACCGAAAATAAAGAGTGTATTAAGTAATGAGAAAATTAGAATTTACTCACAGCATTAATCGAAAAATTCTCATGAGAGAACCAAATTTTAAATCTCAATTTTGTTTCTTCTTCCATTTTTCTTAAATAAATACAAAGAAATTCTTTTCCTATGTATAAGAAAATTTTATTAACTATTATAAACTAATATGCATCAATAATCATTACCTGAATATGGAGTCTTTAAGCTCGTTATATAATAGAGAAAATCATCTTCATTATTATCTTGTTCACATAGATGCTTATCACGCACTTTTGGCATATTCTTTTCATACACATTACACTGAATCAGCATATCATCATAATCTTCATTAAATGAACCGATAGAAGGATCAAATAAGAGTAAGCAAAGGAAGAGAACGATTTTGTTCATTGCTCAATACCCACATATGAGTGTCTTCATTAAGAGAAGTACTAATTGAAACTGAAATGAAATTTCTCTCATGCCGCGTATTCAATGATGATAATGAGAATTATAGTGATGTTAATGAGAGAATTCATTTATTATCATTCTCTCATAGAACCCGAAAGCTTTTAAATGAATTCAATGTAATTACATATAATCAATTTTTAATTATGAATAATTTTTAATGTGATGGAAATTTGTTTAACTATTCAATTAAAATCCTTTGAATAATAAAGTTCCTCATATATCTTTTTTCATTAATAATACACAGTCAAGTTTCAGTCCGCCGTTCATATATAAATTTGCTTAAACGGCGGGTTTGAGGGTAAATTTTTCAGGGTTGTAAAAGTAGATAATCTACTCTTGTAGGTTTTGCCTACTTCTGCTGGTAGATTTAACCTACAGTATGTATCATGTTTTTTATACGTCTATGCACTTTTCCAAAAGATTCACCTACTTTAACAACCCTGAAATTTTTCATAGAAATTTTTTTTGCCAAAGTCTGCCGCTGAAGATTCAAATTTGTCTGTGTATTAGAAGCAAGTTCTTGAAATAAAAATTTATGAATAAAAAATGCTACTATTGATTTCAGATTCCTGTAATTTATATTTATTCATACTTATTCTGCAAATCAGAATTTTCTTTTATACATTAGTTTAAAATCAAAATTAAATGATAACTTTTATTAAAATAAAATTTAATTGTGTCACAAATGAAAGTAAAATTTTAATACTGAGCTACTACATATGATAAAAGTTAAATTATTTAAAAATTGCCAAAATATTTGTTTTCCAATCATATGATATGTAAAAAGAAAAACTTAAGTGAAATCATTTTAAATTACTACTAGTAGTGGAAGTACAATTTGTGTATGGCATACTCTAAATTGTTCTATATTAGGCACATTCTTAACATTTCAACTATATTTCATTTCTTCATCTAAAAATATGTCTTTTAGTCTTTATGTATGTGGTAATAATTATTAAATTTAGAAACTTTTAGCACCTGCATTTTTCATATCAATTATCATTATTTCCTTTCTTCATATGTTTAGGTAACTTTGAAAAAATTCCGTCTTTAATTAAAGACAATAAATGCTTAAACATAATAGGTTTATACTTATGTACGAAATAATTAGCTATAATAGTTTTAAATTAATATGCAATGCCAATTTATATGTGCACTAACGAACATCATAGTCTTTTTGTGCCTTGCACTTCTATCGTCAAATCTTGCATTGATGATTTAAATGGTTGAATCAATTGTTTCTTTTCAGGATCCTTTGACTTTTTTGACTTTGGTCGATTTTGTTTTGTATACCTGTGTAAACAAAAAGTAATTGAAAATCTTCAATTTTCTTATATTATAAGTTTCAGTTTTACCTATTTTGCACGAAATCACCGTCATCATCCATCATCCTCAAAATTAATGTCTGATCGGATGAATCGATAGGAGCAATTGAAATATCTCGCACCGCTCTGAATTTACCGCAATTATTCAGATGCTCGTTCTCTAAACGGAAAAAATTCCAAACGAAGCGTCGAAAAACTTCAAGAATTGCCAACACTGATATTAGTAAATCTGCGCTCACGACATTATTCTCGATGAGTAGGAAAGAAATTATCCAAATATATCTTAATAATATGTCCTCGATTATGGCAAAATAATAATATGACTAGAGAAGGAAAGAAATTAATGAGAGGCACGCACAAGGCTTAATAAAAACACATACCGCTGACGAGTAGACAATTTCTTCTCGCAAAAATGTATTTTCACCAGCATTTTTATCGAATAATCCCCAATCCATTTTTAAATCCCAAGTTAAGGCATAGCATGAACTCACGAATTGACTGATCATCCAAGCATAAGTATAGGGATTATCAAAAGTCGAATCATATTTTGGCGCATGGTAGCTTCTTAAGGTTGCAAATAAAACAACGAAAAATGTCGTTGAATATTTTCCTGCGTTTGCTAAATGCGGGAATGCTTCACCTATAATAAAATAATCGTTTAATAAAGTGAGAAAATATTTACTAGAATTTAAATTTCTTTATGTACTTACGCGAATCGCGATAACGTCTTAGGCATTGTGCAAAACGAAACCAAGCTGGTAAACAATTAACTATTGGACGAATAATAAAGTCCTTTTCCAGACATTGTTCTGTTCCATTTATATTCATCCAATCATTGCTAGTAAAGTAAAAGCATGTAAGAAATTGAAAATCCATTAAAGCTGTAACAAGTGAATTTGCTTGATCTGCAAGCCAGAAATCAGCAAATTGAACTGGGAAAAAAGGTGCCGATATCATTCTTCCGATAGTTCTAAGCAGCCAGAATCTTGCTTCCCATCGAAATACTTTAAACGGGTTGCACAAAAATATCAGCATAACAAAGACTAAAGCTAGCGGGTTAACAAATGGCGGTATTGATAGACTGCTTGCATATAAAAAACTTAAAACACTAATAGCCCAGACTACGCCAAAAATGCCCGACAATTCCATCAAATGCTGCTCACTTAAATGATTTCGAGGATCGAGTTCAAAAATCAATACATGATTACAACCCGCACTTCTCCATCCATAAATGTTGACACCAATTAAAAACAAAAATAAAACAATTAAAAATGGTGCTCGATAGAGTCTAAAGGCAATTTTTAAAGTTTCCGCTCGTTGCGTATTGTCGTCGTCAATATTATTTGAAATATCAGAATAAAATATTGCAGAAAGAATCACAGCTATAAAAAGAACGATGAAGCTCCCAGAAAAGAGTCCAACTTTGAATGTTGTCCATGGACTTTGTTGTTCGCCTAACGGTGGTACTCTCAATCTTTTCATCGCCTTCTGGCGATCTCCCTCTTCCAATTCGGTGGTGACAGTATGTTCGACTTCATGAATGAGTTTGTCGATATCACGACTGGTAAAAAAATGAGATGTTTCAACTTTTTCTTTTTGCCATTTACTACCAATGTCAACGCGAAGTAATTTATCATGCTTTTTAAGAATCTTACGAAAACCAGTGTGATTGAGATTTTGATAATTTTGAAGGAGAATCAATGATAGATAAAATTCACTAAACGCTAATTTAAATTCCTAAAAAAAGAATTATTAAGAAAATAGTTGTGCATTGAATGAATAAAAACTCACTTGTGTCTTTTTATATGGTAATGGTTTCTTTTTTAAAACTTTTTGTGGCTTTCCTTTTCCTTTTTGCTGTACACCTTCAAGTGCAATTTTCAATTCATTATTTAATGTTGCAAACTTTCTTGTGCTTTCAGCTAATTTTTCGGAGTAAAATGTATTGATCTTTTTTAGCTCCTTATCACAATAATTGAAGAAAGTTTCATCAAAATTTGCAAAATGTCTTTTTAGAATATCTTCTTCTACACTATCAACAGCTGGCGCTTCCTCAACTGCTTGATACAGCATGGACTTCATTTCCTAAAAAATACAAATAAAGAAACATCATAAGAAAAGAAATTGATAAAATCATTGTTCAGTTATCACAAAAAAAGACGCATGTCATAGTAGATATACAGAAAATATGTTTTTAAAAATTTGCAATCCCCAACGCAAATACAAAAATACAAGGTCAAGTGTATATTCGTTTACGAAAGAAATAAAAAAGAAAAATTTTAGTTTCGTGAATGATTCTTCATCGTATTTGCTATAATGACGTGAAATCTCTTCATTTTTATCGAGGTCAGGGAATCCCACATGTGTAAACATTACCTGAATGTTCAATGAAGCATCATATAGCAAGAAACAGACGCTAAATAAAACCTATTGATTATATTTGTTAACACTTCTTTACATACAAATTTTCGAAAATCGCTCATTATTAACATTCACAAAATTTATTAGTGTTTCATATCATATTATAAAAACGTGATCTACCATGATAACACATGTACTTAAGCGCGATTACCTAGGTAGGCAACAAAGTAAAACATTTTTCTCTCTAAAGTATTTGAACTTTTAATTGATGATAAAATTTTTCGATTACTACTTTAAGATACGAAATATATTCGTGAAATTTTGACACATGTTAATTAACTCAAATTATGTTTTTCACTGTTTCTAATTATTGAAATGCCCATGATCAATGACATTTAAAAAATGATTTACACCCATTTACAATGAATAGAAGATTTTTCTGGCACAATTAAAAAGTAATTATTTCATATTTTCGCTTTTTATTTCTGCACTTTATTATACAACTATCATTCATTTTACTTATACAGAAAAAAATCAATGAATGAAAAAAATCGTTTATAAAATTGTTCATCACCTTGATTACCATTAAATTTCTTATTAAAATAATATCATGAACAATAGAATTATTTCATGAACAATAAATGATGAGTGAGAGAAATTGTTCACAGGTGAAAATATTTTTCATTCGCAATTTTCACATACTTATTTATTGGATCCATGCGAGTCAATGAATTAAATTTGTCTCATGTTCTGTTAGACACTTTGTTATTTTTAGTTTTCTCACATTTTTCTTTCTTCTTGCTTTTCTATATTTTTGCACAAATAAAAAATGTTTCATCGATTCATGAGACTAATAAGATATGTAAAATAATTTTTGCAGGAACGGGGTTCTTTAAATCCAATAATTTATTTATTATTCATTATTATAGGAAATGGAAATTTTCATCAAAGACAGTTATTTAGTAGCGTGTAAAAGAAATAAATGTACGAGTCATGTGAGTGATTTAAGAAACATTTTGATTGAAATGAGTAACTCACCTCGTAATGAATATATTGTTTTCTCCATTCTGGTGTAATGTGAGAAGCTAAATGTCCAGAGAACTTCATGTTGACGGATAGTTTTTTATTTGCTGATGTTTGTCAATAAGTGTTTGTATTTAAAAAATAAGTACGATGTTAGTAATAGTTGTTGACCATTAAAAATTCCACGATATTCAGAAATAATCTAATTTGTTTTGATTAGAAACAGAACACTTCAAACGATGTATGCTTGTGGTATACACACATTTCCTTCTGTTATTATAATAAAACAATTTATTCCAATTGATTTACTACTACCAGCATTCGACATCCAATTGAATCGTATTATATGCTTATCACTTTACTTAATTATCGTTATGATATTCCCATTCACTTTATGTTATGCACTTGGAAACGAATGTTGAATTGAATAGCACGCAATAAAATAACAATGTCATTAGATAGAGGTAAGCACTTTTTTTATTCTATTGACTTTCACTTTCTGCGTAAGACAGCCTCTCTATGTCTGCTGCCTACACTTTTTATCTCCTTTTTTTGTTATCGACTTACTTAAAAACAAATTTATTTATTGGCTATTCGACTATTAAGAGATAACAAGAATTAGTTAAGGCTTTATTTCTTTGAATTATTCACTACTCATCGATATAATATGCTGTTCATTTTTTCTTTTTATTCTTTTGTCTGATGATAAGAGAAAATTAAATATTTTTTAATTTTTTATTGTTCTATTTTTAATCCTTTGATGACAATTTCTTTCTTTCTTTATTACAAAAAGTTTTCACAATTCTACACACATAAAAAAGTACTAAATATTGTAACTATTTAACTATTGTCGTATTTTTAAAACTTTTAATATTAGAAGGCATCTTGTATGGAAGAAATACGATGAAAAACTAATATTTTTTTAAAGAGAAGAATTTTTTTGTTTATAAATTGAGTCACGCAAGTGTGACTTTTGTTCATCTCCACTTTTCAAATTTTGACGTTTCACAATACATTAATTTTATATTTTTAAAATTTCTTCTCTTTTAAATTGAATAAATAAATTAATTTGCCTTACAGAAATTTGTGTTTTATTAATAAATTTAATTAACTTTTTAAGCTCTTAAGTGGATTTAGAAAATTTTAACTAAGAATTGTCTGTTTGCTTAGCGGTTTATTGCAAAATTAAAAATTAAAAAATTCGATTCGTTAAATTTGAAACATGAAGAAGCAGTTGAGGGAATTGGACTAATTTTTACAAACATCGGCACCTGTCTTTTATACTATAATTAATTGTGTACAATATGATAATTTTTTTTATTGTACCATCACAAATATTGATTCAGTTTAGCTAAACAGTTCTTATTAAAAAATTATTAATTATGAACTCGAATTCATGCAACTATAATTAACACCTTTCTTTACCTACCCTACTTTTATATTGTAATCGAAAATTGCATGCCAAATAGAAAAAGAAATTAATTTTCTTTTAAAAAACAAATATTTATTTCATTAACAAGATAAATTAATTCAATTTCACAGCCTTTTTAAAAGATTTTATCTATCAGTCTTGTATTAAAAAAGCAAGTAACGATTTGTCATTCAAATTTAATCTTGCTTTCTTTATTAAAATCTTCATAATTAAGCATGTCAGATGAGAATGCTTGCATGCCATTAACGGAAGCTTTATTACGCAAGTTAGTATCGTTACTCAAAATGATGAATTTGTTTGTCACATTTTTTACTTGCAGACCAGTATTTATAATATAATCGTCACCGTTTTCTATTGGGATGATTTCATGTGAACTCTCTAAAGCACTTTGACCAATTATAAACCCATCCTTGACACTAAAACACTTATCAATAAAATTAATAGCTGCACGTGCTTGACGTGCAATATTTTGCTCTCTCATTTTTAATCTATCCAGTTCACATAACACAATATATGGCAAATATATGACACATTTTCCGATACCTAAAAGTAGAAATCATGAAATTAATTTGTTAGGGAGAGAGTTAAATATTTTTAAGCTTCTACCTTTAAAATTCATTCCTTTTATTTCGCGAACAAATTTCAAATTAGACAGAAGAACGTTTGTGTCAATGATGACAATAAATTCATTTGAAGGTGACATAATTTTATTGTTGGTGACAAAATTAACGGTTGTAGTGAGATGATTTTTTGTGGATCTGACATTGTGCACTTCTTGAACAGCCTCATTCTGATCAATTTCTTCCCAATCCATTGGTTCTTCTTCTTCTAAAATAGGCTCTTGTGTTTTTTGCGAGAGCTCATCAATTTCCATACTCTCTTCAGGTTGATAATTTGAATGATTGAGATTACTGTCATTTTTGACAACTGTTTCTTCTGATACAGATTTTTTTATGACTTGATTTTTACTTGATCCTGATGAAGTTTTCAATAAATTAGAATTCAAATTTTTAATAATTTCATTGTTATTGCCACGTTTGGTTTCTTCAATCAATTCTTTTTTAAGTTTTTTCATTCGTTCTTCTGCAATATTCTTTTTAATGATTTTCGACCTCTCTATAATCTTCGTTGCCTGTTTTTGTGGTGATTTCTTTGGTGATTTATTCTTTGAATGAAGAGCAATCACTTTAACTGCATTCTGACAATCTTCAATTTTCCAAACAGATAACTTTTTTTCTTTATTATAGAAATAAAACTTCCCTGGACGACTCTTTGAATTCAGTTTAATCCACCCATCAGGTATCTTCAGTTCACTACCCATTTTGCTGCTTTATATCAATTAATTGCATTAAATTAAATTTATTTTATAAAAATACGAAATTGAATTCTTTTGTTTACTTTTTATTAAAAGCATCGCTTCAGTTTATATTCAAAATTTAACGTTTGCCTTCTTGCGAGGAATTTTTACATTAGCATTAGATTTGCTTTTATTTGAATCGTTTTTACTGCTGCCACTTATACCTTGTTTGAGGTTTTTTATTTCAAAATCTTGGCTATTAGTAGTATTGTTATAAGTGAATTTCTTTTCATCTACTGTTCGCTTTAAAGGCTTTACCTTCAAACCTTTGTCATTTTCAGTTGACAATGAATCATTCGTTTTTTCTTTTTTGATATTTTTAAGATCCAGAGAAGTTTCTTTAAGTTCTGTTTCAATGCCTATCATCTTATATAAATCTTGACAATTAGTATCATCAAAGAAAGTGTTGACATCTATTGATAAGCAGGGTATCGAGGTAATGACATTAGGTCGTTCTTCATCTTTAACATTTTGCTCTAGTAATGTTTTTAAAAGACCAGAGACAAAATATTTGCCTATTATTTCGGGTGATGTAATTTTATCCATATTAAAGTTTAACTTTATAGTATCGAGACTTTTTTGATGACTCTTTATTTCATATTCAAAATGTAAATGTAAAAGTTTTTGTTTGCGAAGACTGATATCGAATTTATCTGGTTTCCTTTTTAATAATTTTAATACTTTTTTCTTTGTCAATCTCACAATGCTTTCAGATTCCTGAAATCAAAAAGATTTATTAATATCTTTTTAGTTAAATTAATTGTAAATTTGTCTCACATTCACTCTTTCCATAATTTCTTCTTCACTAATTTTCTCTTGATAAAATTCTCTTGTATTTGTTGCTAACATGATAAATGTATCATCAGATTCAATGCATAATGAGCAAATGAAGAAATTTTCATTGAATTTCAATAAATAACTCATCATGCAATTTCTTAATTTTTATTATTTTTGTCAAGCCTCTTGAACTTTGTTTTGTTTACATCGCTTAAAAAAAAATTTCAACGGCAGCGCCGTAATGATAACTGTGAAGACAAACAAGATTTTGTGAGAGGAAATTTAATTGAAATTTCTCAGTTATTTAGTGAATTTCATAATGAATTTAGTGAAATATTGTATAGCATTTATTTTATTATCAATTTCTGTATTTTTACTAATTTTCGCTAAGTTATATGATGTGAAAACGGATGAGAAAATTCATCTAACAATTGCAAATAACAAAATCTTAGATAATGATCCTAAAAATCTTATGTTCTTCGTACAAATTAGTGATATCCACATTTCTAAATTCAAAGATCCAACAAGAATCTACGACTTTAGAAAATTTTGCTCTGAAGTTGTACCTATGATCAATCCAAAGTTCGTAAGTAAACAATAAATAAATTGATTTTGTAAGAACTACGTCATTTATTCGACACAAACAATATAATCTTCTTATATTTTAATAGGTAATTGCTAGCGGTGATTTGACTGACGCAAGAGATTCAATATTTGGAAGTGAACAATATTCAGAGGAGTGGCAGGCTTATTGGCAAGTCCTTAACGAAACAAATGTCATGAACAAAACAAAGTGGCTTGATTTGCGTGGTAATCATGACAATTTCAATGTGCAAGTAAGTCATTAAATATTGAAATAAAATTTGTTAACACATTTTATACAATTAACGTATTGATTTTAGTATCTTTACCATAAGTCCGACTTGTTTAGAAACTTTTCGTCTCAAGGGCGTTTACATAAAAGATCATATCTTACTCAAGTAAAAGTAGATGACTCAAAATTTGACATACTAGCACTTGACGCTAGTGTTGAACCAGGAACAAAACGGCCATACAATTTTTTTGGAATTTTAGACAATGAAGAGCTGTCAAGAATTGAAAACATACTACGGAATTCCGATTCAAATTATACAATTTGGTTCGCTCATTATCCAACATCAACTATTTTAACTCCTGCTGGGTACATGCACATTCGAAAATTTATTGGAAAGCATGAAAAATCAGTATTATTTGTTGCTGGACATTTACATACAATGGGAACACTAATTTATAGAATGTATACTCTTCATGCAGAAGGCTTTCTAGAGCTTGAACTAGCAGATTTTATGAGAACTAGGCGATTTAGATTAGCTGCGTTTGATAATGGACTCTTTTCTGCACTTGATGTTCCTTTTGACACTTATCCTCTTGCTATGATTACAAATCCAAAGAACATGCTTTTTAACAATCCATTTAAAGAAAACATTAATCTACAAGCCAAATCGACGCACATTAGAATTCTAGCATTTTCAAAAACTTCAATTGTAAAATGTAAAATTCAAATCGATGATGAAGATTGGAGAACTTGTGAAAAACAAACTGAAAATTTTTTCACTGTCTCATGGGATCCATCAAAATACTCAAAGGGAAAGCATAAAATCAATCTATATGTTGAAGATGCGGATAAAAGGAATTACAGTACTGAACAATATTTCGCATTCGATGGGACAACTATTGCATTTGATTTCCTAGCAAGATTCATTCTTATGTCTGATCTTACAACAATTTTTCAAGTACTATATATCATTGCTTTGTGCATCTGTACAATTCCGCTTGTCGTTTTCAAAATTTGGCAAATGCTCCTTAAATGTAAGTTTATTTGATTAGACATAAAATGACCTAATTAATTTTATCTATATTTTTAGACAAGAAAATTCGACTACCAAAAATACAATCACTTTACTGGAGACGCTATGTGCATAAATATTTGATTTTATGCAGTATCAATCGAATTTATTTTGGACTCGTTATTATGCTAATTTGGACTACAATTGGTCCTTGGTCTTTTCATGAAATACTTGATGGCTACACAGGCTATATTTTTTTGTGGGGAACATTTGTGAAATGGAAGTTTGTGCCAGGCACATTAAGCTATTGGTATGGTTTCCATCAATTGGTGTGGTTTCAATTTCCATTAATGTTGATTCTTGCTGGTGTTGTAAAAAGAAGTTATAACCGATTCCTTGTTGGCATAAAGACTGACGAGAATTTCCTACAAGTGATTAATTCAAATTTACCATTCCTTGCACTCATATCTGCGGAAGTGTTTTTAGCAATATTTTACTGCATCCAAAATGGATTTATTGCATTTTTAATAGCACCTCTAAGAGTATGGAGTGTAATGTATAGTGTAGTCTTATTTTATCTTGCACATTTTAAAATATCTGATACATGCTTTCAAAGTTCAGCACGAATTTTTGCAATTGAAGACGAACCTAAGCAATCTTAACTTTTTTAGTTTTTAGCTGTTATTTAATACATTTTTTATTATGTATCAGGTTTGAGACTTAAATAGTAGAAATTTGATTTATACAATATTCTTAAGTTTTAATATGACAGTTTTTACGTCGGGTTACGAATTAAGGTAATTGTAATATAACCAGAAACGTAAAATTGAGGGATTTTGATAGTCTCATTTTCTTTAAAAGATGCTAATGGTTTTTGATTATGTATCCTTCTTATGATGTTAACTAGTTTTCCTGAAATTCAAACAAAATATGTAAATTTTTTTTAACAAATAAGTAGTATAATATCATACCAAGAACATTCGTTTGAACAAAAAATTTATTCCTAATGTGAACCAAAGGTGATAGATCTGTTTGTGGTGTCCATCGTTTAACGATTTCACTCACTTCAATGTCAATCATTTCTGGTGTTGTTGAGAAGAAATCGAGCTAAAATAAACGCAATAAAAAATATATAACTATTATAAAATAATTACAACAGAATCTTACAGGATAAAAGTTGATATCAATTTTTTTAGTGCCATATTCATCAGCATCATCATTTTTGCATGCTTGTTTGATTACTTCAATTAATTTCAAGTAATTACAATTCATTTTAGATGACGAAATGATAAAATCAACCAGTTGCATTTCTAACGATGGCCTTGAATTATTAAAATACTTCATTATTATCTCACGATCGGGATTTAATTTTAGGGATGTCTGAAAATATATAAAAGTATACACTCGAGGTTAATTTTGTGTTAATTTAATAATTTTAATTATCAAACTCACTAATGCATCCATTAGAATTTTTTCATCACAATTCGAAGTATAAATGGTCACAGAATTTCTTGTTTTGATGGGTTCAAGTTCAAAAAGGAATTGGTCATTTTGTTCCTCATGCAATCGCTGTTGTTTATGACTATGATGAGAAGACTTTGATGGTGATTTATGAGTTTTTATTAAATTATTATAGTCTTGATGATAATGCGTAGTATGATGTTGATTGTGTGGGTGATATGACTTTTCATTCATGGCATTGCTTGAACATGAGGCACCAACATTGTATACATCATTATCAATAAATTGTGTATTTTTGAAAGATAATGAAGAATTTTCATTATTAAGTAAATGTCCAGTGATTTTAAATACATTATCGCCATATGTCGCATGCTGTTGCTGTGATTGATGAGATTTTAAATTTCGATCTGTTGTTGATTGGGTTTGAAATTGTTTTGGCTTTGTGCCTGTATTTTTATTGTTAACTAATAAATTTTCCTGACGTTCACTACTACTGTTAATACTTTCTAATGCTTGCTGCTGTAAATGAATTGGAAGATGACTATTGTGGTCATTTCTTAATTCATAATTGGCAAATCTTGGCTCATTTTCATTTTCAATTTCTGAATTTGTATCTGGTTCAAAATCCATTTCGAGAAAATCATCTTCCTCTTGTTGCTGCTGCTGCTGTTGATGATTTTGTTGTAGCTGATTGTGCTGTTGTTGATTGTTGAGTGCCGCTAATCGATTTTCTATCAACATTTGATGATTATTTATATCACCATTTACTAATTCTTGATTTTCTAATACATTTATTCCCCATCGGCCACGATATGCGTACCAACGTTGATCATTATCTGAATTTGAAGGTGAGTGTGAACTGCTTGGTGGCGAACTTAATTGAACATCATATTCTTCTTCGAAAGAATTTATAAATTGATCGCCATCGTCGGAATCACTATATACGACGTTATTTTCTAATTCTTCATCATTCTCTCTCAATTCACTAAAATTTTGATGCTCATCTTTAGTGACGACAGTGATTTTATCCTTTTGTTGTGTTGAACACGCTGCTGCTGCAATTTCTTGGTCCATTTCTAAAACCAAGTTATTATTTAATGAATTCTTTTTTATTTCCAAGATATTTGACTGCATTTTGCATTTCACTATTGATATAATCAAGTGATTTTAAAGAAATTTTTCCTCGTACTTCATCACTTTATTTGCATACTTTTCATGCAACAAATATTTATTTTATCATGCAATTGGAAAATTTGTGTATTTCTTAAAAAGTAGTAAGAACAAAATTTTATTGTTCATAAGTTTTGTCATAGTAAAGTTAGATAAAGTGAAAATTCTAAATATTAAAAAGGAAAATAAGAATATGAACAAAATAGAGATGATAAAATTGTTCAATGGCCATTATTTTAAAGAACTTCCATTAATTTTTTCACTTTCATTTATTTGTCTTAAAAATGTAATAAAAGCAGATATCCCGATTTTTTCGACTCTGCCATCTATAAACTTTTCTTTGTAAACAAAAGAAACTACGCTATGAGAGAATTTAGTGCAAAGAAGCTGCGGTGCATGTTTAAAAATAAAAATAACATTTAAAAATTTTCTTTAAAATTTAAATTTTAATTGAATAATAGAACTTATTAAATATTAAACATGGGACGACGATCTATTAATACCACTAAAAGTGGAAAATATATGAATCCAACAGATCAAGCAAGTAAGTTTGCGTAATTTTCTTTATACCGATAATTTAACACTTGAAATATTTTTATTTTAGGAAAAGAAGCTCGTAAGAAAGAGCTGAAGAAGAATAAGAAACAAAGGCAGATGGTGAGACAAGCAGTGCTTAAAAATAAAGATCCCAGTCAGTTATTAGAAGAAATGGAGAAAATAGATGAAATGGGTAAGTATGATAGAAAAATTGCAAAATTTAGATCCAGCAAATCAATAACAAAGGAACTCTTATACATCACACAGAATATAATGTTCTTCAACCATCACCATTAAATGAAAAAGTTCTCAAAGAAAAACGTAAAAAGTTGAAGGAAACATTTGACAGAGTGATGAGATTATTACATGAAGAAGAACTCGAGCAATGGCAGGAAATGAAAAGAAAAGAAGTAGAATATGAAAAACGAAAATATAAAAGAGTTCAATATTATGAGAGCGTTAGACATGCCGAACAAGTATCAATTGAAGATATTCCTTTGCCATCTTCAACAAGCGATAAACCAATTCCTGCAACAATATCTAAAATAAGTTTGCCACCACCAATTCTTCTCACAAATGTTCCACCACCAACCTCATTGAAAAAACCAAATGAAGAAGCAATACCTAATGAAGTAAAAGATAAAGAACCACCTGGAATACCTTCGTTAATGCCACCAGACTTATTTGAAATGCGAGAATTAGATTCTGATTATGAAAGTGAACACAATGATGAGCCTGAAGAGGAAAATTCTTTAAAAGATGAGGCAATCAAAGACAAACATGATAAAAATATTGAAGAATTCATGAGAGAAGTTGAATCTGTACAGAAAAAGAAAGAAGAAGATCGAACGCTTGAAATGATTATTGATCCAACGCCTGATGTTGAATTAGAGGAAGAGAGGAAAAAACCAGAAGAAAGCAATCAAAATGAACAGTCTCAAGAGCAACAACAAATTGCAGTTCAAGAACCTGAAATTGTTAAAACAGTTCCTGAAGTTGCTTCTCTGCCAATTCCTGCTATTCCGACAATGGCTGCAATTCCTAGAATGCCTCCACATCCACTCATTTTCAGACCACCACCAATGCGTGCTGGTATGCAAATAGGAATCAGAATGCCACCAGGTAAATTTCTTTTTTAATTAAAATTCAAATATGATAAAATATTGTGTTACTTATTAGGTCCACCACCTGGTCCACGACCGAATATAGGCATGGCACGAATGGGTATTCGAATGCCTCCTGGTCCACCTCTTGGCCCACCGCCTCGACACAAAGGAATGCATCATGATAGAGGAATGCCGCCTCAACAAAAACAATCAACGACAACAATTACAGCTAAACCACAAATTAGAAATTTATCAGCGGATGTTACACGTTTCGTACCTACAACATTGCGAACAAAGCGTGATGAGCCTAAAAAAGTCAAACCGAAGTCATATATATCCGAAACTCAAATGCAACAAGTTGCTATGCAACAACAACAACAACAGCAACAAAAACCTACAAAGGACGATGCTTATCTTCAATTTATGAACGAGCTTCAAGACTTATTGTAATCTATAACAAAGGATAATGAAAATAAAAGCAGAAAGAAATGTTTTAATGAATTGAATATTATGCAAAAATGAACCTTTTGCGTCAATGAAAATTCTTACAGAATCTTATTTTGTCATTCATAAGAATACTTGAATTATTTCCGCTATTGAAAATTAAAATGTACTATGACTAATAATTTATGAGTACTTTTAATTTTACTTATCAGAATTCAACATTTTTTAAAATTTATGTCATCATATATGAAAGTTTTTTATAACATGTCAAACTAGCTAAGAAGGCTCATTCATCAACCGTCACAACAATAACTTCAATGTTGCGTGTAAAATTATGTACATCTAATGTGTCTACAAAAATTTCTGAATGAAAATGAAAATCTTTCACATACGAGCAACAGGTAAATAATAAAAATGAGAGAGAAAGAGAGAAACACGCACAACAGAGCTTTTATGCTTGAGAATTTTCTATTTGAAGAGAAAGCTAAAAAAAATAGGAGAATAAAAAGCTTTCACTCTCTCAGCATAAAATGATGCTGTTGAATATATTTTTTATTAAGTATCAGTTGGCTTTCAACATCAGACGTTAATTTAACTCTCTGTGAAATTCAATTCCTGCCTTCTTGAAGTTAAAGTTTAAAAGTGAAACTTCAAGAGAAAAATTAAAGTGAGTTAAATTTTAAGAAAAAAAAGTCTTATTTTGTCGTTTAATAAATAATAAATCAAGTATGATGTGTGGGTTAAAACATTTATCCTTTCTTAAAAGGTTCAATTTGTTCAAATAAATCACACACGACCCTTTAAAATCATATTACAAATTCAAGGTTAATGCCAGTTAAATCTTGAAATTGGAATCTGATATGAAGAAATTTATTTGCCTTGTACTAATATTTTCATACATAGTAACTATTTATGCTAATTAAATGTAGAATGCAGAGTCTTAAAATCAACTAAAATTTAACCGGTTAAATTCTTCGGCTAAATGTTGGTCGATTAAAATTTTCAACTAAAAAACAACTAAAATTTAGTCGATTGGTGTTTTACTTTTAATCGACTAAAAATTAGTTAAATTATAGTTAGTCGAAAAACGGTTTCGGACTATGATAGAATGTTGTGAAAGCATTTAAAAAATCTAGGGATCGACACTATGCAGATAAGAAGAACAATTATGCTCATAATTTTCTTCTTCTTATCTGCATAATGCTGAACCCTAAAAAAGCATATATTGTTAAAATGATTTTTACGATTTATCTTTTTTCCTAACTATCTCCTGTATTCATTCTGATATATCTTAACATTTATAAAGATTCAAGTAATTTTTCATTCTTAAACAAAAAAGACAAATGAAGAGAAAACAAAGAAAATTTTTTATTTCAAATGTTTTTATGTTTTTATTATTTTATCACACCTATTATTTACACACACATAAGATTCAAAGAAAAATGATTGATTCTCTTTGTTATAAAATATGATTAAATTATTGTGACGATAAAAAGTATAAAAATAATTTTATTTATCAGATAGAATTTATTTGAGAGTTAAGTAGCTTTCTTCAGTTCTGAGCCTTCCATTGACTGAGTAAAGGGATTTTCTCCGGGTTTTCAATTCTCAAAGGGCCTTTGGAAATCGGAATAGTTTTATCTATTTCTTCATATTCAACTGGTGGATCAGTTTTGTCCTTTTCTTCACTCTCTTCACTCATTACTTCTTCTTCTTCTGCATCATCATCAATGAGTTCGTCGTCAACAACTTCTTCAATAATTTTAAAAATCATCGCATTTTCTTCATCATCAAGCGTTTTATTGCGTCCATTCACGATAATGTTGATAATGATTGAACTATTAAGTATGTAATTTCCATGAATCAAAGAGTTCTTCTGATGAATTCCAAATGATGCACCCTATGACGTTAATTGATTAATATTTTTTTCGTTATAATTCAGATTTGATGAGTTTAGGTTTGTATAGTTTGGCACATACCACTATAATGATGTAAGAAATAACTATCACAAACGTCATAACCGCTGCAATAAAACAGAACCTTCGTTTGTGATATCTATGATGGTCATGATTATGATGGTGATGATGATGGCGGTCTGGATGATCTGGTGAACTTATAATATTTTGCTCATCTTTCAATTTTTTATATTCCATGATTTTTACTTTGTTTTATTTAACGCTTTTGCAATTTCACACTGAAATAAATTGAAAATTTTCCTGCAAGCACATATACTTGAAACTCTTATCAATTTCATAAAATTACTCTGATAACAATTTATCTATTAAAGATAGGCGCTTATCGATAACGTGGTGGTTTTTATGATTCAGACAGTTCTTTTTTCATATATTCAATTTGTCAACACATTTTGTATTTATCATTTTTAACCTAATTGGAAAAATACTCAGAAATCGATTCGAATGAAATTCACAAAAGTTTTAATAATCATCTATGAACTATTCAAATCACGTAGACTCTTTCGCCTACTACGTTTGAATTCTCTTCAATATTAATGATTTGTTCAATATATTTTCTGTCTATTTCAGATTCATAAACATTTAAATTTACTTGCATAAAAAGAGCTTTTAAAGGTAATTCTTTTAAATAATAAAAAAAGACAATTCAAAAACAATGAATGCTGAATAAACCTTACAGATATACGAGCAAAGTTCAAGATAAAACAGCAAGGAACTAGTTCTATAAAAATAACAATATGCCTCGAGCAAGCTCAAAAATTGTTCACTCAAAGCCAAGTACTGTGTTTGAATCGCTACAGCAAAATGATATGAACAAAGAAATCATCTGGATTTGCATTGTTATGGCAGCACTCATATGTATTTTAATAATTATTGCACTTGGTTACATTGCATATGAAAAATGGAAACAATATCGAGAATTGCGGAGTATTCACATTTAAAATACTCGAAAGAGATTTTTATGACGCATTATCAGATTTATTATCTCATTTTATATTTATCGAGAAATTTTTAATTGAAATTGAACCACACTTGGTAGTTTCAGTTAACAATTAGAGAGTCTGGCAGCTTACAACTATCGTATAAATCTCAACGGACAAAATTATCGAATAAAACTTCCTAAAATCCACGTTTCATGATAATTAATTAAAAATAATTTTTTTCGAAAAGATTTAATAATGGAAAAAAGCAACATGGAACAAAGAATAATGATCCATTGATGGATAAACGCAATGTGAAACCTTTTATAATAACCAAATCGTATAAATATGAATGTATGAGAGAAGCAGTCTGCATGTATTTTTTCTATTCTTATGACTAAGCATCTTCTTTTCAAATCATGTACATGACTGAGTAGATCAAAAATGTATTTAATATTTAATGTGAAAATAAAGAACAACACTCAAAAGATAAATTTACAAACACAAATTTTTCACTTCACTTGTACACGCGACTTGAAGCTTTTAGGTGTTTGATGTGGTTCGTGTGGTACTTTTTTGTTGATATTTTTACTGACTTTACTTATTTTTAAATCATTTCTTAGTAGCTTATCGCAGCATGATTTTATTCGTTATTAAAAAAATATTTTTCAGCTTAAAAACATGAGGTCATTGCGGTTTAAAATATTTCTTATTTGTTACCAATGTAAGTTGAAATAAATTATTATTTTTGTCTTTTGCCTATTAAGCACTTTTTTCTGGTATTCAACTGTTGGTGATATCTTCATGGAATTAAATTTAATAGAACAAAAAATAAACGAATGCATTAAGGATTTTAATACTTTCTTATTGCCCACGCTCAATCTTTTTATGAAAGCTGTTGAATTCAGTTACAACTTTTTCTAATCTAATAAATCAAATCATTTTCTTCTTTTCAATATAAATTAAGAAAAAATTTTTCTTTTGTTTAATTTATGCATAATGATGAGTGGGAAGTGAATAAACTTTTAATACGAGCTAATATTTTATTTCCAAATCAATCCTTTTACAAAAATTTTCTCTTTCTGAAATTTTACCACAGCTTTCCAAAATTTTCTCAAAAAATTCAAAAATTTCATTTTCACATTTTTGTTTCATTTTCATTTTGTTCTCTTCATCCTTATTTTGGAATGAAAAATGAAAGTTTTATCAAAAGCTTAAAATTCATTGGAAAAGAAGCTGCAATGTATGAATCAAATAAGCTTTTTAAAATAACCACCGAAACACAAAAATCAGTCTTCATTTACAATTTGTGAACTTAAGTCGAATTATTTTGAAGTTTTTCTCGTGTTCTTTTAGAGATTTCAACTGAACTTATAATTTATTTACATTTGTGCATATCAATCTTTATCAAGACAAGAATAGAAGATTCAAAAGTTAATTAATGCATAAGAGGTAATTGAAGTTTCTCTACTCTCTTTTAATTTAATTCGAAATATTAAATTTTATTAATTAAATTCCTGAAGGCCCAATAGAATTTTAAACCGTTAAATTTTTTCAAATTTGAATTATAAATTTTTGCATTTTCACCAAGGGGAAAATATCTCTGACGAAAAACGAAAATGACGAAAATAACGAAAAGTGACGAAAAAATGACGAAAGAAAAATTTGGTTCAGATTATCTCAACAATTCTAGCCTTTTGGCTCTTATGCTGTATTTATAACACTTCTTTAGTGTCATATTAATGTTATTCTAGTAGTATAAGAGCCGGAAAACTTGTTTAAATTCGATTTTGCGAAAGAATTTTTTACTAGTTTTTTGTTTACAAACAATGAAGAAAAATAGCGAAAAACGACCAAAAAATTTGTTCAAATTTTTTCTATAATTTCAACATTTTGGCTCTTCTAATGTATTCAGAAAGATTCTTTAGTGTTGTATTTATCTAATTTAAGTGGTATAAGTGCTGGGAAACTA
>JACWBX010002817.1:46430-78398 GCA_014622435.1 Polypedilum pembai
GCTTTTTTTTGGTTTAATTTATTTTATTTTATCTTAAATTTTTTCATCAAGATTCAAGTTTTTTTAAAATTTTCTTGATTAATTTCAATTACTTAATTGTCATAATTCATTTTGTTAATAACAATTAGATTCATATATGTAACTGATTTAAAACCGTTTAGGTTAACATCACAAATATTCAAGCAGCATTATAGTTATGCATTTATATATCAGTTAATTCAATAAATATATTCTTCTCTTCTCTTGTTGAGAAATTTCTTTTAATATTCCCGACGATACGACTTATATAGGGACCTTACCTTTTATACTGCGATCCGATAGCAGTAAGTTCTGAGCGTGAAAAAACCTGAAAATTCAGATACCTCGAGGCTTTCACCCCGGGATTCGAATTCAGGACCATCAGCTTGGAAGGCCAGCGTCTTACCACTGACCCATCAAGGCAGCTCAGAACTCGTGTAATCATTCACTAGGAAAAAAAACAATGATTTAAGATTTCTCAAGAGCTTCAAAATGAACTTTCTTACCAATAGGCAGAGTTGTAAAAGTAGAATCTACTTTGTATGTTTTTGGCTACTTTCAGTAGTAGATTATTGATGCAGTAGCCAATTGGCCACTGTAGTTTTTGGCTACTGCCTACGGACCAGTAGTTTAGCAACTCTGCCAACAACATTAAAAATGATTTCATTATTTATGTAAGAAAGTTAATTTTCAAATCCACTCACGTCTTTTTTCTTAAGAATTATATTCTCTCACAGTTTCAATTACTTTCATAATCCATTCATTTACTGAGTCACTGAGTATTTACTAATGCAGTAAGAAAGATAAGAGTACCGAAGTAAAAAAGAAAAGTAATCTCCCGCAAATGAATGGAACAATTACATTGAGTAATGAAAATGATAAATTTTTTTAAAGAACTGTAAAATTACCCCTCAAAATTCATTTCTTCATTTTTGCTCTTTTCACATCATGAAATTCTCGGTTTTATATTCGGTGAGCAGCTTTTGTATATATCAATAAGTGATTACCTAATACCGTGTGATAGACATCCTGACTGATCTCTTGACATTTCACATATTATATCTGAAACATGACAATATGTCTGTCAATCGAAGCACAAAAAATTTATTCTGCTTTTTTATATTCCAATGATTTTTATCCGAATTTAATAAGATAATTTGAATCAATTAAGCAAACATAATCAAAAGAGAATTTCATTAATCCTGAAAACAATTGACTTAAAAATTAAGCAGAAGAATTAACAATTTAGATTTTTAACATCATTTTATTTTATTAAACAATTTTATTGACATCATCTGGTATATAACAATAAAAATTTTCCACAAATATAAAATACATTTAAAACATTTATAAATTTTTAACAATAATGGAAAAGTTGTGTTTATTTAAAAATAAATATATTTTTCCAACAATATCTGCCTTTATATTTTTTAGATGGACATTGAATTTTTGATTGTGTTACATTTATAAAGTTTCAATTTTTGAGCTTCGAGATATTAATAAAAGTGCATTATTACATAAATTGATTTTCATTCAATTGACAAATTACAAATTCGTTTCAATAAATTGATTTAAATTTTGGAAATTGAATTTTCCTAAATCAGTTTACAATTCAATTAACATTTTCTTCATTTTTAATCTCATCATTTAATTTTTTCTGTCGTCACCCAGAGCTTTTTATTAACATTGCCAACAATATAAATGTTCTTTTTCGACACATAATTCTTAATTAACTAAATAGAATGACAATTAAGCTAATGGAAACAAAATTAAATTTCTCTTATTTTCCTATCTTTTAGCACTTAAAAAAATATCTAGATGAATCTTTATGCAAAGTGAGATACATAGACTGCGGAATAAAAATGTAGATAGAAACTCACTCAAGTCATTTTATTATAATTTGTTTACGATGTGTTGTGAATTGAGTTAAATTAAAAAGAGTGTCAAAGACTTAACTTGAAAATTGAATTTGTTATACATTGTGCATTTTTTCACTACTCCAGTTTTTACTTTTAAAAGGCAAAAATTCCATGAAAATGTTAACTAAAGTTTGCGTGAAGCGATTTCAAAAATTTGATTTAATATAAGAAAGCTTTTTCTCGCCATCTTAAGTAATTCAACATAAAGTGCTGGACGTAACAGATATATATTTTGCTTTTTATTGTTATGGACATCGATATAAAAGCTCTATTTGATCGTAAAATTTGTTTCTTACGATTCATTTTCTATATTATCCAGAGAGAAAAGTATCGTTCCAAATATTATTTAACCATTAGGAAGCAGTTTCGCTCAAAACATTTCTATTTTCGCTAGGTTGAGCTTTATCGTTGTGTGTGTTCTTAATAGTGGCGTCATCGTGTCTCGTTTCATGTAACGACCAAAATCACTGTTGATTTTCATATATATATGTACATAGATGCTAGTGAATGCGTGATTAAGTGTGCTATGCTCTTATTTGAACGCCACTCATTCGCTCTATGCGTTGATTAAGTGCTTTTGCTTTTTCTGACACTTTTCATATAGAATATAAAGCAAAGCAATTGATATGCCTATTGCTATAAGTGTTGCCATGAAGATGCTTAGATAATAAATCTCCTCGTTTATGTCATTATAAGATCGTCCTTTTTTTATTCATAATTAAGAAAAAGAGATAAGAGTTTTTAATGCATTAAACTTGATATTAATTTTTCCAAGGTAGAAACAGTTCGAAAAAAAGCTCGGGCTTTTATTAGAAAGCTTTTATAAAACTTTTTGATTGAGGTTTTCTATTGATTTCCAAGATATATTGTAACTAAACTTTCTACTTTTGCTTAATATTTGTTAATCTATCAAAATCAAACAAATTTCACTAAAAATTCAATTCATTTAAGGATATTTAAAAGCTTTATAGTAAAAGCTAGTGTCCTAAATTATTAACTGTTAGTATGCGAGCTTGAAAAATATAAATTTTTTTGGATTGTCTCTTCCTTGAATTTTTCTATGACCGATATAACCCTACCGCTTGATGATAGGCCACTAGAATAGCCCGTTTTTCCAACTGCTCTTCCTCCGACAGGCATTTTTTGTTTGAATGAAAGGTTTATTGATCTTCACGCTCGATAAAACAATTTTATCTTGCTCTCTCTACTTCACTTTTCAGCAGCTCAAGAGAAAAACAAATATTTTTATGTATTATTCTCGCTATTTTTATTAAAGAAATGTAAAATATTGGATTAGAAGCTGGTAAACATATTGAAGGCAAAATTAACTTCTTAAAATAACAATAATTTTATTCATGACTCTTTCTCTCAATAAATAATGCCGCAAGAAGTTCAAAATTATAACTTTCGTTCCTCATTGTTAACTCATAAATTTTCCGAGACTCAAACAAAAAACAACTTGATTTTTTTATCATGGAAAAACTTTTATACAATACGCACAAATTGATACAGGAACCAAAAAAAATTTCTTCTTTTTTTAGTGGTAGAAAGAAAATAACTGCGAAAATCTTTACCCTTTTTCTCTAATAACGTGTGAAATGATTTTTTTGCTTCAATAAATCCTTTTGTGATTACTCTAATGTGAAGGATAAATGAAACCTTATCTGCCTTATTAAATATTTTTTCTTTCTTTAATTTTCAAAACTGAAGCACTTTACTCTCACAATGTTAAAAGCAGACTGTATACTTTTCAAAGTGCTTCAGTGATTTTCGAAAATTGGAACTAATGGAAAGTTTTCCAATCTCTAGCAAAGCTCTGTGGAAATATTTTATCCTTTTCGCGATAAATAACAGCAATAAATTGATGGCACGGCGTGACAGATAATTTAAATGATTTGAAAATTGGAAGTTGATTAACAACATTGCTGCTGTTTCACTCGCTGTCAGATATTTTTCAACGTCAAATTATGTTTAGAATATCTTTATAGAAAATTAACTAAAAACGCGTAGAAAAATAATGCTTTTACCTTGAAAAATTTAATTAAAATGAAACGAGCAATTCTTAAAAGAATTCTTGCTAGAAAATGTTTACATTCTCATGTTTATATGATGATTGCGCGGTTTCTAGAAAGGTGTATGAAAGATATTTCTTTTTAACTCAGATAAGTACTATTCTCATACCTTCATCTTAATTTAAATCTTAATTGCAAGCGACAAAAAAAGATTCTTTTTGACATCATTCCGGTTAAGAGAGGTAAAAGAAGTAAAAGAAAACACGCAATGTGAAATTAGATAAACTTGATGAAAATAGCAACAGAGACTGTTTTTTGGTAATTTTATTAATTAAAAAGGTTTCGCTTGTAAGCAATAAAACTTTCGGATACTCTTCATAACGAGTGTTGGCAAAAGGACATTTTTCTCTTCATTTTTTCTCAAGAATTAATGTCTCGTAAGATTGAAGCAAAAGAAAACTGTCAATTAGAGAAATTGGTAGTGTAAAGTGACAATTCAGTTAGGTGTCTCTATTGGAATTTCGATTAAAATGTATCTCAATGTTCTCGCTTTTTATGCATAAATCACTTTTCCCATAGCCACGAGTGATTTTGCAAAAGTATTTGAAAAATGTAAAATGATAGCAAAACGTTTGTAGACTGGCAGCGGTCCAAAGTACTGATAGCAATAGCAAATGTGTTTCGAGACTTTCAGGCATTAATTTGCAATTTTACAGTTCTCGGTAGTGATAAAAAAATTCATTTTACACACAATAAGTCCGCCTTTGCACACTGAATGGCGCCAAAATTAATGAAAAAATAACAAAGCTTTTTCGAAGACTTAATCAATTAAAGTACACAAAGCTAACAAGAATAAGAAATAGAAACAATGGCAATTGTTAAAACTTTTGTTCTCAATTAAGCTAAAAATTTATATTTTAGCTGCTGAATCGCTATGAAGATAAGATGGAAGTCATTTTTTGCCTCTCAGTTTATCTAACGATGTGAATCGAATTGTATAAAAAGTAAAAGAAGACGAAAGTGAAAAGGAACAAAAGATCCAAAAGAATTTCCTTTCTCTCCATAGGGTGTAAAGATAAAGTAAACAAGGCTTTTTGCTTTACATTTTTATGATATCTATGCGCTACTAGAGAATAAGTGTTCCATAATAAGGGCTTTGAAATTTTATCCAAGTTTATTTTATTATACATGAGTCTATTTCCATAAATATGTAAAGTGTAAAAATATGTAAAGTGTTTTAAATAGACTCCCAGGTATTTCTTTAACTCCAACCTACGTAAATTTAAATTTCAAATTCAATGAAACTCTCTTTCTACTGTTATTCAATTGACCGCATCCTAATTTACAACACCGACACTCAAATGGGATCAAGTTTATTTGCCCCAAAAAAGACGAATCAAGCGACAAAAAAATTAAATTCTTGATTACTATCTAGACATCTTTTTTTACCGTTCTATTTATTGAGCAATCAAAAAATATTCCTAATAAAAAGGAAAAGACCCAAGAATTGCGAAAATAAAAATTCCGAGGTAATGACATTCATGATGGATGCTACGCATTAACTATCGGAAATTTCTTCGTAATTTTTTATGCAAATTTTATTTCATTTTAAATGAAGGATGAAAATTTTATGTGTAAAAAAATTCTGTAGAATTTACGAGAAATTCATTGAAGGCGATTTATTCTCTTTTATTACTTAGCACAATAATGCCAAATCGTTTTCTGAAAAAAATAATGAATAAAAGGATTGATGGTTTTCTTCAGAGGTTCAAAAAATTGACAAAAACTTATTCAAATGCCAAGAGTTCACAGCATGATGGAATTTTTTTTATTAAAAGTGGCCTATTGTGAAGATGAAAAGAAACCGAGATAAGACCAACTATTGAGCTTTAATACCTCTGAGGATTTGCATATTTGCCTCAATTAAAATCTTTCATCGGACATATACGCGTGAATGAACTTAATTGAAAGCGAATTTAATGCTGGAAAAACAAAAATTAATCTTGTTTATAAGGAAATCGGATTATGTTCAGGAAAAACAATAAATTTTAGGATGAAATAAAAATATTACGCTTATTTATGGATGAAACGCTCTAAAAATACAAAAGACGGAAATAAATATTTTCCTTTAATTTCTGAATAATTTCAAATCCCTCAAAGCTATATTAAAACAAAGGGAAATTTCCTTTTTTGACAAACTGTTTTTACACATGAATAAAAAGAAATATGTCAATCTAACACAAGAAGAGCTTTGCAAAATTTCATGAAAATGAAAAAATTTGCTGATGTTTGCGAGTGTCTTACATTTTTAGTAGCATGAATGAAAGAATTAGAGCAGTAAATCTTTCCTTAAACTGCTTCCCTCTTCTTGTTATCTATTTCATCATGTCATCAGACAAATTTATTACTGAGAAACATAGTTATACATTCATCTTATGAACTGAAAAGTGCTATCATATTCAATTTTCCTACAAATGTTTCTTAGACCATGCCATAACAATTTCATATGTTTTCAATCTTGTCAAATTCACACATTTTCTGCATGAAACTTATTGATATGATTTATAATAAAATGAGACCCTTTCTCTGAAAAAGATGTTATTCATAAAACAAAGATTTCGAAAAATTAATGATTAAGCCATCAACTTTAGGTATCAAAATTTTAATGACTAAAAATTAAATTTCTTTAAATATTCAATCATTGTTCCTAAAGTAATAAAATTTTACCTAACTTTACATAAGAAGATTACAACAGATTTATGATGTTTAACTAGAAAATATTGCGGAAAATGTGTTGGTTCTTAAAGATGTTCATTCTTTTAATTTAACACATTTTATTATTTACCACCAACTCATTTTTATTACTTTTTTGAAGCGCACGAAAGCTGTACTTCGTTCTTCTAATAAAATTCTTCTAAGACGTGAGCTTTAGAGAAATATTTCAGATACTTTATTGCATTTTTCGAGCAAAATGACTATTTTCCGTATTGTGATGTGAAAGATGAAGGTCAGTAACAGATCTAGCAATAATTCAAATATTATGAAAAATTTCTTTGCATTTTATACATTTACAAGTGTTTGTTATTTGATAGATTCCTTAAAGTTTTTGAATAAAAATCATAACTTGATACTTTTGCCCTAGAATCTGAAATCAAATTTAACATCAAACTTTTTTTTCATTGTACTTTTGTTATCATCTAGAGATTTATATTCCAATCATATTGTTCATATTTGTTTTAGAAACTCGTTTTTATCAATTTATAATGAGTGAATTTTCTCATTCTATGTCAAGCAAATCCTTCACTTTAAAATTTTTCATAAAATTAAATCACGTTGAAATTACCGCTCTTTATCTGAAATTTAGCTCAAATAAAAGAACGAAAAGAAAAATTCTTATAATAGAGGAAAACTATTCTTAAAATGGTAAAATATAAATTGAATTGTTGGCAGCGAGCTCTTTTATGGAAAGTACATGCATGTTCTAAATTCAAATAACCGGAAATTCAATATTATGGTAAACGAAAAAAAACTTTCCGTCAGTTATTTTAAAATGATTGTTAATAGCAATGACAATGAGTTTTAGTTAAGGAGAGAGAAAAGAGGAAGCGATTCCCTCCAGAGTTAAAAGCAATAAAAAGACGAGAAAAAGTTGTTGGAAAGCTCGCTACAAGCCATAAAACGAGAGAGAAATAAGCGATGTGAAAATCCGCTCAACATAATATTTTTTAATAATAAATCTCGCTTCCGTTACAGTAACAAAATAAATAAAAATTTTAAATTCATAATAAATCTTCAATTTTTCAAAAATAATCATTGGACATGCAAAAATGAAAAGAAATTCAAAAACGATAGACATTATGCGTCATTTAGAAGCTTAAACAATTAATTTTTCTTCTTATTTCTTTATATCATAATACTCGAGTAATTAAAGAGTGAAGAGGAAATTTAATCTGTCAAGAATTATCAGCCACATGTAAGCGGTAATTAATTCAATTTGCTTATCTCAAATATTCATAACATTTTCCTTCAACCTACTTACACAACTGATATCTCATGTTCATATATGTTTATGAGTAGACGTCTATCTCAACGTCTGTCATTTATGGTTTTGAAATTTTATACACAACAATTTTCTGTAACCATAATTAATTGAGTTTTAACCCTTTTTACACAAAGCACAACTATATTAAATTTCAAACTTTAATATCGCATGAAATTGCTTTTTGGGACTCATTTTCTTACTTTACTTCATACAAAGCTTGTGTATATGAATTATTATATCTTTGTAACTATTCATGCGATATGAGAGTGTTAGAAAGAAGAAATTAAAAGTGGCATAATCATGATGACGTTGATGGGAGATAATGAAGACATACAAACTTGTCTAACTGTGGAGAGGAATAGAAGAGCATACGCTTAGAACCAAAATAACATAATATGTCTACAAAGCACATACAAATATGTATGAAACTTGAGATAAAATCAATAAGATTTTGATGAGAAAGTTTTTTATGTAAGTAAGACTGTACTTGTTTGTGCTTTCAGCCAATGTTTCTATTGAGACCATATAAGATGAAGCCGATGTTTTTCAATTTATTGCTATTTTTATGTTAACGAGAAACTTTTTCTATTATTGAACGTTACTCAGTAACAAATGTTGCATAAATCTTAAATAAACATTATTATGATACTTTAAAACTTTTTTATATCTGACTTTTTCCTCTCCATATATCTTCCATCATTAGAAAAATTCTCAAACAGAAGCATATTTTTTTTAGAAAATATTTTATTTCTTAAGCAAATAAATTATTAACAACAAAAAGTTCTTTCTTTAGCATGATTAACTTAACGAAAATATTTTTCAAAGTTTTCTTAGACATAATAAAATTTCATAATGAGATTATGTTTTAGATACATAGAAAGATGATGATGATGAGTTATCTATTTTAAAGCTTTCATTACAACATAGTTATTCTTCTTCATCAATTTTTTCAAGCCAGTTGCTGATATATTCAGCATTGCAGTCTTCTTTTTGTATGTTGCTAGTTTTAGTCTTACCATTTATAAAAACTTTACATACGAGTTGTTCATTTATTAGTAGGAACTTATTAAAACTCATATTCTCTATTTTGAAACTACTAAAGACGACAAACTTTCGGTCGTTGCAACGATGATATCCCCAAAGCGTGGTTGGTAAAGTTACATCTTGATATTCATCGTAAAGCATGTCAAATGCTTCAAGCTTTTCTTCGTCAAGTGGCTCGTTAGTATCTTTTATTGGACTACAGTTCACTTGAATTAAATTTGGTGGTTGAGTCACACTGTTCTCTTTAATCTCTTCGGAGTCATCGTTTTTAAGTTTTTTCGTTGCAATGAATTCTTCGTGGATGTTAGCATCATTATCGTCACTCTCTTCAAGAATTGCTCTTTTTGAATCTTTTAGTTTCGCTGATTTTGAATAGATTTTCTGAACTATTGTGGATGGAGTTTTGTTTTTCTGATAGCGTGAGTCAGTCTCGAGATTTCTTGAGGGTATAGCTGAAGAATTGAGTTTTGGCTTATCACGTTTTGTCTTATAAATTTTTCCACTGTGTTTTCATGAGAAATAAATGTTATTCTTAGTTCATATTAAAATTTTCACTGAAACTTACTTGATGTTACTTTCCCAATACTCTAAAATATCGTCAGGATCAAAATGCCGTTCACAGATACGGTCATTTTCTTTGAATTCACGTTTATTCTTTGGCAGCACTTCTTTCCATTTATCTATCATTGCTATATTAAAAATATTATGTTATTTTTAAGTGGAAAATTTTTTTGCATTTAATATTACACTTTGGTGCTGAAAACATTTTACGTTGAACACAATTATTAGCTTTACAATAGCTATCGCAGCCTGATATATAGCAATTTCTCATTTTCTCTATAGATATTATGTGATAATTTGATAAAACTTAAAAACGATAAATCCGCGCAAAATATAAACAATGGACAAGTTGATATCACTAAATGAAAACAAAATTTACTCTCTTTCATATGAGAAATCGCTCCCCTGCGAGAAAAAAGTTGAAAATATAAAAATAAAAAAAATGGATAACAAGAAATTTCAAGAATTAAGAAGGAAAGCACAAAATCAGAAACCTACATGGACTGGTTGGAGGTATGCAGCATTGATTGGAGGTCTGATAGGAGCAATCACTTTAACACTCTATCCAATTGCAATAGAACCGATGTTTAATACAGAAAAATATAAGGAAATTCAAAAGAAAAACAGAGCCGGTAAATTACACTAAATTATCCTCTTTAAACATTATGTTAATCAATTTCATTGTAGGCATTAATCAAGAAGAAATTCAACCTGGCAACATGCGAGTGTGGAGTGATCCCTTCAAACCGTTGCCAAATAAATACGATAAATAGTATGCAACATTATCCTGTAACATAGATCATAATTAATAAAACTTTTAATCAATTAATTGATAAATTCTAATTTTATTATTTCAACTCCTATTCAAGTTAAATTTAAGAATCCTGTTTTTCTTTTTCTATTTTTTCAATCTCTGCCAAAAGTTCTTTTCGTTTTGCTTTTCCTCTTAAAATTGCTTCTTTGAAGAGTGAACAGTAAAGCTCAATTGATGCTGGAGAATCGTCATTTCCTGGCACTAAATAGGTGATTAAATCTGGTGAACAATTGCTATCAACAATACCAATTGTAGGAATATTCATTTTCGCTGAATCTCTAATAGCTGTATGTTGCAGCATGACATTGTTAAGTGTGTTAAGGAAAATACATAAATCTGGAAGTCTTGTGACTGCTTTAAATTGAACTTTAGAATTTGTGAAAGTTCCTCCTCTCCAGTATCTTGTATGTGCAAATTCACCACACTCTTTTGCAGTTTTTTCCACTGTATGTGCATTGATTGAACTGCGGCAAAAGAAGAGAATAAGACCACCTTGCAATGCTGTATGTGCAGCAATATTCAGAGCTCTCTTTAAATGTTCTGCAGTTATATCAAGATTGAAAATTGTGTGATTTAATCGTGATCCAAACAAATACGGTTTCATTCTATCATTCAAAGATCCATCCTTATGACCAAAATGAACTCGAGCTTCAAACAAATCACGCACTGTAAACATTTTACCAACACCGAAATAATCTGGATGAGTGAGTGGATTAATACGGCTAATTTTCGTTGGTACTTCAATGTCTTTTGACTCAATTTCTACTGCAGGCGCTGTTGCGGAAGAGAAATTTCTTCTTGCTACATTATTTACAACAATACGCAATAATCCTTGTCCTATAAGAAATATTTAACAATTTAATTCTTATATCTAAGTTAAAAAGTAATAGTTACAAACCTTGTCCTTTTAAAAACATCTTAAATTATTTAATTTGCAAAATTTTCTTTAAAAGCGTGAACAAAAATATTAAGGGAATGATTACTTTTGAGAAAATGGAAGTGAAGAGATTGTAAACAAAACAATAATAAACTCTGTGAAAACTTTGTGATTAATCATAGAAGAAATAAGTTCTATTTAATTTTCATAAGTATTTTATATATAAACAGTAGTAAAAATGTCATTAAGTGAAAGCTGTGCAAAGGCCTTAGGTGATAAGACATATGATAAACGTAAACTAGCTGCGAATGAGATAGAAAAGATGGTATTTGAATATAACAAGCAAAAAAACTATGCACAAATCAAAAAGTTGATTGAAACGTTCGCAACTCAATATTGCGTTAGCAAAGATCCGAATAAAAGAAAGGGAGGTTTAATAGCTATCGCTGCATGTGCAATTGCATTAGGTCATCAAGATTCTGCACAATTTATGAATGAAATGTTGATTCCTGTGTTGAATAATCTTATGGATAATGACACTCGTGTTCGCTATTTTGCAGCAGAAAGTCTTTACAATATTGCGAAAATAGGAAGAGTTTCAATCATTACACTTTTTCCTGAGATATTCAGTGCTCTCTCACGACTTGTATCTGATTCTGATGTATCTGTTAAAAATGCAAGTGAATTACTTGACAGACTGTTAAAAGATATTATCACAGAAAACTCGAGTGTTTTTGATCTTCAATCATTCATTCCACTACTTAGAGAACGAGTATTGTGTAAAAACTCATTTGCCAGACAATTCACAATTTCATGGGTTTCAATTTTGAACGCTTGTCCAGACATTAACATGATATTTTATTTGAATGAAATATTAGATGGACTCTTTTTGATGCTTGATGACACTGCCGAAATTCAACGAATGTGTGAATCACTTTTGCAACAATTTTTAAAGAACATCAAGCATGATCCTTCTTCGTGTGACTTGGCTAAAATGACAAATATACTTATAGTACATGCACAAAATGGAAATCATGAGCTAATACAATTTACTGCAATAACTTGGCTTAGAGAATTTTTACATATTTCTGGTGTTAAAATGCTACCATATGCAAGTGGAATTTTCTCTGCTATATTACCATGTTTAGCTTATGAGAGTGACTCAAAAAAGCATATCAAAGACAATGCTATTGTTGTGAATAAACTCATGCTTGAACTTGTTTCATCAAAAGAAAATATAAATGCAATTGAAAACATAGATCTTGAATCAATAATGCAAGTGCTCAAAATGTATTTAGTACATAGTTCTGTGAATACAAAAGTTCACACATTAAGTTGGATTCATCATTTTTTCATTGAGGCTGAGAGTGAAATGTCGAAGCACGCTGGAAATTTACTTCCTGTTTTATTGAGCATTCTTAACGATTCTTGTGATGAAGTTGTGTTAGAAGTGCTTGCAGTAATTTCTGATATAGTAAAATCAACTAAAGAACAAAATTCCGAATTCAATCAACTTAAATATAGAGAATTTCTTGAGAGTCTCTTGCAACTCTTTCGTGAAGATAAAAATTTTCTTGATAATCGTGGATCATTAATAATTAAACATCTTTGTGCACTTTTAAATGCAGAACATATTTATAGGTAAAATAATTAAAAATTATTTAAAGAAATAAATTTTTAAAGCTTTTTAATTTTCACAGAACAATGGCTGAGATTTTATCAAATGATAAAGAAAATGCTAGATTTGCATCAATGATTGTAAGAAAACTCAATTGTATTCTTTTTACTTCATCTGAGCTTTTTGAACTTCGAACAACTTTGAGAAACATTCAAAATCCAAAGTCTGCAGAACTCTTCACATGCCTATACAAAAGTTGGTCTCACTGCCCTATTTCAACAATTTCAATTTGCTTGCTAGCTAATTGTTTTCAACATGTGTCTGATTTAGTTTTAATATTGTGAGTGACATGTGTTTAAAAAATTTTTAAAAATTTAATTTCATAAATTTAAATTGCAGTGGAAATCTTGAAATGACTGTTGACTATTTAGAAGAAATTGATAAATTAATTCAACTTATCGAGTCACCAATTTTTGCATGTGAGTAAAATTTTTAAATTAAATTTTTAAATTTTAAAAAATTATTTTTCAGCTTTGAGACTCATACTTGTGCGCCAAAATTCAGATTCTGTGAACCTTGCTAATGCTTTATATGGTTTACTTATGTTGATTCCTCAAACCAAACAATTTGATTTGCTTAAAAATCGTCTTCAATGCATTCCAATATCTTGCATGACTAACTCATCCCGTTCAACGTAAGTAAAAAATTCTTTGTCAAAATTTAAAAATAAATTAAAATTTTATTTCATTACAGACCATCAATAGAAAGTCAATCAGGTATTGATTTTGAAAATCTTAAAAAACATTTTCAACATGTTCAAAAATTGCACCAACACAAACGTAAAATTAGCGTAATTATGAATAATTAAATGAAATTTTTAAAATGACGTAAAATAAATGTACTCTGAATAAAATAGATAACCAGTAATTTAAAAAAATTTTCGCATCTTGTTTTCAACAAAGAAAGTTAATAATAAGAACGCACTTTGTTTATTAATGTGTGATGATTCGAGAAGTGAAGACAGATTCCCGAAGTGATTGATAATTTTAATTAATTAGTGCCATTAAAAAATTTTACAAATTAGTTAATTAGGTATTTAAAAGAAACACTACCAATTAACAGCCAAAGGTAAGTTTAAAATTCTTAATATAAAAGAAAAATCAAAGTATGCTCAAATGGTGAATAGCACTTTTTTAAAAAATTCCATTGTTGTCAAATTCGATTGATTCCCCCTATCTTTTGTTTACATTTGAAAAATATTCAAAATATTATTTTAAAAATTAAATAAATTGAAATTAAAATGGAAGATAATGGAAATTTTCTTGATAATCACTTGACTAAATGTCGATGTTGTTTTCAATTATTAAGTGAAAGTAAAAATAGTGTAAAAATCACAAAATTAGTTGAAAAAGTGTTCTTTGAGTTGACACAGTTAGAACTAAAATCATCACAAAAATTTTATTCTCAAAAAATATGCCTTGAATGTGACGGAAATTTAAAACATTTTCATAAATATAGAAAAGATCTCATTCGTAAACAAAAGAAACTCTATGAATTTATTGAAGGAGATAAAGTTAAAAATAGGCTATCTAGAAAACACAATGAGAAAAAAAATGAAAATGTCAATGAAAAATCGTTTGAGGAAGAGCATGGAGATCTGTTTGTCAAACTTGAGGTCAAAGAAGAAAGAGAAGAAGATAACAATTCATCGTGTATTGTATTAGAACCACTTATATCAGACCAATCCATGATGCCGTATGTTAAATTAGAAAAGATGAATATTGATGAAATCACAAGCATGCCTGATCATCTTTATTATGACTCTGATTCAAATAATGCTCAAAATTTTCCTACAACAAAAGAAGAAAATGAAAAACAAGCGGATGAGGAGGAAGATGATGGAATAAATGATCCATTTGAAGAATTCTTTAAAAATCAAGAGAAAGCTAGAAAAAAGAACAAATATAAGAGGAAAAAAGATCGTCAACCTTTCAATAAAGTTTTTTGTCCTCATTGTGATAAATTTTTCTTAAAAGAGGAAAAGCTGAAAATTCACATTGACTTTGTTCACTTTAAACTGAAAAATTACAAATGTACGAAATGTGATTTTAAAACATATTCACCTGCTTTTCTACGAGGCCATGATGAAAGAGTGCACAGTGATAAAATTATCGAACCGAAGCCAAAACCACCCAAACAACCGTGTCCTATATGTGGACTTCTTGTTCAAAAAATTTCTACGCATATCAGAAACATTCACACGCGGCCAAAGAATGTTTTTTGTGACATTTGTGGCTATGGAATTTTTAATCTCAATAAACTAAGAAGACACATGTACAAACATCTTTCGAAAGAGACAAAACGTTCTTTAGATGTTTTTCATTGTGATTTATGTGGTGCAAAGTTACATAGCAAAAACTCAATTTCTAGCCATATGAAAAATCTTCATCGTGAAAAAGGAAAGATTTATTCATGTTATTGTGGAAAAACATACAGAGCATTATCATATTTAAAAGTTCATCAAAGATCACATGAAAAAGTGTAAGTTATAATACACATTCCTTAATTTCATAAAATTAATCAATTTATTTATTTACAGTTTAAAGCACAAGTGTACTCACTGTGACAAAGCTTTTATGAATTTATCACAATTAAAAATTCATCTAGAAATTCACGAACGAGGCAAAAGAAAAGGTGAGAAAAAAATTTAATTGATTTTATAAACTTTAAAAAATTTTCCCTTTGCAGATTTTTCATGTGAAGTTTGTGGTAAAATGTATGGTACAGAAAATCTTCTACATAGACATAAAATATTTCATACAGATCCAACAATTCCATGTACGTATTGTGGCAAAATGTTTCATCGACAATGCCTGCTTGCTCGTCATATTCGTGCGCAACATGAAGTCGAACTAAGTGAATGTGAATATTGTGGAAAACAAATGAATGTTATTTCAATACAAAGACATATTAAAGAATTTCATAGCAATCTACCAAGAAAATTATGTCCTGTAACTGGCTGCACTTCAACATTTTTAAGAAAATGTCACCTAAAAGATCATATTCAACGAATGCACAAAGATTTTCTACACAGAATGACTGCTGATGAAAAAGATGCATTTGAAGAAGTCATAAATGCAATGAATCTAATATGAGAATGAAAAATTTGTCATTTCTTAAAATAAATCATAAAAAGGTTTTATTTATTTAAATTAAATTAATCATCTTGAAATGCATTGTTAGTAAAAGTCTTTTTCTTATTATCTTCAATTTGAATACCATTTTCTACTTCTTCATCTTTCTTCGAATCACTCGTATTTACATATTTATATTTCATAGCTAAAACAGCAAAAATTGCCATATCGACAAACATCATCACAGAGAAGAGGAAAAATTCATGAGCTTGTGATTCAAAGAATTTAGCCTCGGCAATTACCACGACAAAAACATTTCCGAAAGCCACTGTTAAGAGCCATGATGCTTGAAGAAGTGATTTCATGCTGGCAGGTGCTTGCGAGTAGGCAAATTCGAGACCAGTCACAGAGAACATCACTTCAGCAGCAGTAATTATCACATATTGTGGAATCAACCATAACATGTGGACAGTATTCGGTGATGTAATTTCATGGAGCTTTAATTCAATGTTATTGTCATTTGTGGTGCTAATTACAATTGTATAAACACCACCTAGTAGAACTTCAATATTTGATATTTTCACATTATCTGCATAGACAGTATAAGCTCCTGGCAAAATTTCAAACTGATCAATAAAATCATTTCCAATTGTTTTTGCATTTTCTCCATTTTTATCAATAAATTTAATTTCTTTAACTGAATTTAAATTTCCTAACACACGAACATATGGATTGCCACTTTTTGATTTATCAATTTTATCAATAAAGCTTTTTATAGTCAAATTATTTGCAAATCCAGTAATAAAGAAGCTGTTGGTAGTTCCAGCTTGAATACTCAATTTTTCACTATGTGATGTACAACCTGGTGTATTAGTTGCTAATACTGTAAGTTTCTGTGATTTTTCATTGACAACTTGTGAATATTTAAAAACATTATATGGCTCAAGATTATTTTCTGATGCTGTTCCTGAAAAATTTTGCATCTCAAAAATACAAGGGACTCCATTAAATACTCTCATTTGTGATTCATTATTAGCTGGATATGATGGATAAGTTTTTTCTAATTTAATTTCAACAAATCCTGAGATCAAAAAAGCAATAGCTGCCAATATACCTCCAGCTGTAAGTTTTTGCAGTGGTCTTTTAATACCAATTGTTGCTAGTAATGGGTAGACAAGAACATCAAAGAGTGGAATGAAGACAAGAATGAGTAATGGATTAATCAACTGCATTTGATCAGGTTTGATTTCCATAAATCCAATATCGCCATTCATTCGTGTTGCTTGAAATGTCCATCGTGATCCTTGTTGATCAAAAAGTGCCCAAAAAATTGGAAGTGGAAGAAAAAGAAGAAGAATTTTTAGTACTGATTTTATGTCATTAATCATTTCCTTGGTGTATTTTGGCTCTGCAAAATCTAGCCAATGAGCTTCTTCTCGAATTTTCTGTTTTGATTTTTCTGATATTGCATGCTGTAAAAGAATTTTTTAGAAATTAAATTAGGAATTAAATTTTTAAATTGAATGACATACGAAAATACATTTGGTGACTTCAACGATTACATTTCCAGTTGGCTTCTTCACAATATAAAGTGATTTTCCACATACAAAAATTATTATTGAAATGACCATAAGAACACCGGGTACACCGAAGGCCAATGAGAAGCAACTAAGTTCACCAAAACAATGAACATCATTTCTTAATACGGGCATCAAATAAGTTGATATAAGCGATCCGGCATTGATAGAGAAATAAAAGAGAGAGAAAAATGTCGCAAGTTGTTTGGCTTGTTCGGGAATTTTAAATTGATCGCCGCCAAATGCTGCAACGCATGGTTTAATACCACCACTGCCCAAGCCAATCAGCAAAAGTCCAATAACTGTCATAGTTTGCGAAGGTAGATTGAGTGTTGGAATAGCACCAAGCGTAATAAGCCAACTGCCAATTGCATAAACACATGAAAGATACAAAATCGTTCTGTAATGACAGAAAAAGAGTAAAATGATGATAAAATTATCAATAAATATTTTAATATACTGACCGAAATTTGCCTAGAAAGCTGTCGGCAATTACTGCTCCCATAACAGGGAAGAAGTATACGAGACTTGTAAAAATGTGAAATAAAACGGTCGCTGCATTGTCACTATAGCCAAGTTTGATTGTCATGTATAACACCAGGATGGCTAAAAAGAAAATTTTTTTATGACTACATGAGAAATTTTTTAATGAGAAAACATTACTGACTTCGCATGCCATAAAAATTGAATCTTTCGCAAAATTCATTGCTGACGATAAATGCGATGGATTTCGGATACTTTGGTGCCTGTGAGAAAGAAGATTGTATGTAAATTTTATTTTATAAAATGATATAAAATGTTCGTAAATTTTTCATGTGCATTTGTATATGCTTTGACAGCTTTCAACTATTGTTTATCATAAAAATTTCATGACTTTTGCTTTTAGATAATAACTCATAAATATCGTTCAAAATAAAATTTAAAATTGTCATTTATGATTATTTCCATCATTGGAATAAAAGCCATTTAAACGCCACCATGACTTTGAAAAATATTCATTACAGTTTCGTGGTTGAGAGTAAAATACATCAATATTGCACAGTATTATTTTGTTTATTTTATTAGTATTAACTTGTTTGAATTCTAATGACTTGCTCGTAACAAAGTTACGAGTTGTTTTAAGCTCAATGTCAAATAATCTTTACAATAAATTGCGTATGAAGAGAAGTTGAGTGAGCTAAAGAAAGAAGTTAATGTGCAATATTGATTGGTTGAAAAAATAAAATTACGTTATGATGGCCTTCACAGGCCATTTTTGGCACCTGTAAATGTTAGTTCAATCACTTGAAATATTAAAAACCTTTCTATTTATAATTTTTATTGACTTCTTTGAACTTCATAAATTGTGTTATAAACAAATATCTTAATTTAATAAATTGTAATTTGACGCTTTATTAAAGATTAAATATTGAACATTTATCATTGTTATCATTGACTCGTTCAAAACAAACACATTGCATCACATTGACTTTCACTACAACTCTCGAGTTCATTGTGTTGTAAAAAAAAGTTGATACAGCAGCAAATTATGATAATGAGATATATTTTTTGTTCGCATAGTCAATCAGTTTATGGTCATCGAGAAAAACAAGCTCACATACACCACGACATTTGCAAAGATTATCATCACTAATAAAATAATAACGATATGTTAAACAACCATCAAATTTCTTTGAATAAAAATTTGACCTATATACTTTTGTTTGAATACACCGTTCACATGTCAATGACTTCTTATCTAATTAACTTTCCATGTTGTTCTGCTTTCTTTTATGAACACAAAATTATTTATTTACTCATCATTATTCAAAATTAGTTTAAATGTTACATACGAGTGGAAAAACCGATAAAAAAAATTATTACACACTATTCACATGATTTCATGACTTTGATTTGTCAAGCTTGTTAGTTGTTAATCTTCATGCTTAGTCACATAGTAGTTTTCATATTAATTATTTTGCTAATTATCTGATGATTTTATTAGGTTTTCCTAATCACATTGAGCTTTCTAAGAATAATTTATTTAAACTTTGAGCTTACAATGAGAATATTTCAATAAATTTTTCACATGAGAAATTTCAATCACGATTTTCTGATAAATCTGAAATTTCCAAATACTGCTCTCATTTTCAACAATTAAAATGTACAACAAATCTATCGTTCTACATATATGAACATGAAAACATTTAAAATTAAAAACGCACAATAGGTAGAGAGAAGCAAATTCTTTTTAAATAAACCGATTCAAATTAACATTGCTGTTTACACATTGCAAACATGAACAAACTAACTTTAATCAAAAATCAATTATTGTTGTTGCACAAGTGATTACTATAAGCTTTTTGGACATGGTTTGAAATATTTCAACATACACTCAACACTAGATTTGGCATGAAAAAAAATTGCAAAAAAAAATCATCACCTCATTGCTTTTTACACTTCGATCCATCATTTTTCATCAAATTAATTTTTTATTTCAATTTAAATAACAAAATTATTCTTTATTTAAATTATCAGAACAAACTAAGTATTTTCATATCACAAGCTCAAATGTAAAGCAACCGATAGCACTAGCAACTGATCGAAGACTGAAAATTGAGAAAACTTATACGCGTCAGGTAGTGATCGTATGAGGAAAAATAGCGTTAACTTATGTATTTTGAGAGCGATTGATTATTGATTCAATGATGAAAAGAGAGGGAATTCTCTCTTGAAAATGCTGGTATAAATGAATGAAAACAGCTGATTAGTACCAACCAGCATTTTTTAAATCAAATGCATATAAGAGAGAAAAATGATGTGAGAGAATTGAAGCATGCAAGTGTGTGAGAGAGAATTCTCATTTGCAAAATAGTAAACAATAATAAACAAACGACTAAAAACTAGTTGCACAATCTACGATCTAATTTTTGTTTGTACAGCTTAACTTTTATAACTTGTCATATCAAGCATTTAAATCTCTGAGAAGATCTTAATATATCAAAGTTGAATGTTCTATAATATTATAAATATTGATTTAATAATATTATTTGATTTCAAATCAATTAAGAGATGAAAAATTTAAATCTTATAAGATGTCATAAAACTTTATTTAACACGATGTCTATAAAAATCAATAAATAACATTCATTCATTAACACTTGATTAATTTACTTACTCAAACTATAAAGCGAAGAGAGGAGAAAACGCTCTTTACACACGTGTTATTGATATTATCACCATTTGGTTCCTCTTGTAGAAATTTAAAATTTTGTCTACATCTTTATTTTGTTTACAATTCTCTCTCTCGTTTCATCAATTTTCTCTCTCTCTCTCTGTCTCTCATCATTCAAATAGTTTGTCCATTTTCAAATGCTGCATGTATTTAGTTCTGCTCTTCTCTTCTACCTGAATGAAAGTGTTTTTGTAGTGAATAGAATTTGGATATAAATATTTTATAAAAGAAAAGAATGTTATTGCGTCATCAACAATTAAAACTCATTGGCCTTGCGATAGCAATTTTATTTTGTTACTCGTTAAGTGCAATTTTTCAAGAGAAAGTTTTAAGGCGACCGTATGGTGATAATAATGAACGATTTACATTTGCATTTGCATTTGCACTTGTCCAAAGCATTGTTTATACAACTGTTGCTAAAGGTTTGTGCAATTTTACTGTTATTAAAATGTTTTATAAACAAAATTTGATTTTAATAGGTGTCATAATGAGCCATGACCATCCTAAAAATGAAACACCGCAAAGATTTTTCTGTATCATTGGAGTCTTTTATGTTTTGGGAAAAGTTACATCTTACATTTCACTTAGATATATTCCATATCCGACACAAGTTGTTGGAAAATGTAGGTACTTCCATGTTTTTGTTTATTTTTATTATAAAAATTATTTTCTAGCTTCAAAACCGATACCTGTTATGCTCTTGGGTGTTTTAATTGGTCGAAAGACTTATACAATCTATAAATATATTTTCGTTGTCATAATTGTTATTGGAGTTGCGCTGTTCTCATTTAAAACGAAATACGAAACTAAAGATGGTGAAGACCCGATTCTGGGAATTATATTTATTGGTGTGAGTTTATTAATGGATGGATTCTTAGGTGCTTTTGAGGATCGTATGAGATCAGTTAAAAAACCAACACCACTTAACTTAATGTTCTTCATGAATGCCTGGAATACACTTTATCTCACAATTTTTATTTTAATTTCAAATGAAGGAATTGAATTTTTCAAATTTTGTCAACGTAATCCGGTTGTCATTCGTGATCTTAGCATTGTTGTTGGCCTCGGCATCTGTGGACAATTTTGCATAACATCAATGATTGCAAATTTTGGAGCTTTGCCACTTAGTTTAGTCACAACTCTAAGAAAGTTTGTTACTGTTTTGCTTTCCGTTATCATTTTCAACAATGAGTTAAGTGTTCGACAATGGATAGCAGCAACTATGATTTTTTCTGCATTATTTCTTGATGGATATTTCAGTAAGAGAGGGAAAAAGAGTAACAAAGAAAAGGAAAATGTTGATGTAGAAGAAAATAAAGTGAAAAATGGAATTACTAATGAAGTTTTCAATGAAAAGAATGATGATACAAAATTATGAAAAGGAATTTGTTTTTTAAATCGTATATTTTTTCTGTAATAAAAACAAGAGCTGTGAGAGACAAAATTAATTTTTAAGAGAGAAACAGCAAATTACACACTCAGTAAAAAAATTTTGCTTTCATCCACGTGTTTCTCTCAACTTCTTGTTAGTGCTCACTTTCAGTTTAAGACAATAAATCAATTGAATAACATCTATGATTATTTTAAAGGTTAAAATGTTATCAATTGAACTTGAAAAGCCTCATAACACGCTTTTTTATTAAACAAACACTAGTTTTAAAAATAATTATTAATGTCAAGTTAATTTCATTGAACTTGTTTGAGGTCTTAAAAAAATTGATAAACAGAGTTTATTGACATCACGTTTTAATATTAAGAAAGTATGGAAAAAACGTGACCGTTAAATTCTCAATGAAAATTTAAAATTTTGTAAAATGCACTAAATCTTTTAAAATTAATTAAAAAATTTAATCTTTTCAAACATTGTGTTAGAAATAAAGAAATTTGAATTATTTCTAAGCATATTATTTGTAATTTTATCAAGGTACGGACAGTTCCAAAAAAGTTACTAGAAAGCTTTCAAAAGCTTTTATAAAAAAATTTCGATTGAGGTTTTTTGTTGATTTTTAAGGTATTTCGCAACGAAACTTTTGATTTTCTGCTTAGTAATTGGAATACTGTTGGAACTAAACAAATTTTACTGAAAATTCAGTTTTATTAAAAGCTTTCTAGTAAAAGTTGATGTACTAACTTTTTTTCACTGTCAGTAGGCGAGCTTGAAAAATGAAAATTTTTTTTGGAACTGTCTCTACCTTGAATTTTATTAAGATTTTTTTCTAAATATGTGAAAATAATTCCAGTTTAATGTAATTTCAATTTAGGCTGAATTATCAAGTTTTAAAAGAAATAAATGTTATGAATTAGCGTTATTTCATCAATTACTTATAATACTTCTATCACTAGAAATTTTTCCTAGAAATTTAAGAAAAAATATTTCTGATTAAATTTTTCACTTATTCTATTTTCAGTTAAACATCCATAAAAAAATTCACAAAATATCTCTCGCAAATAAGCGATGCAATGAGAAAAGAAAACTTATCATAGTGAGATTAAATAAGTTGACTTCATTTGCTATTAATAAGAACTTTTTTCATCAGTCTTATCAGTTGCAAAGTAGCGCTCTCACAGGCGAGACTTGAAAAAAAAATTTTCTCTTTGAGAGGCACAAAGTCTACAATTTTTTATTTCATTGTTCAAAAATAAATAGTATAAAATGTTAGAATTAAAAAGAAAATTGAAACTGTTAAGAATTGCAATTGGTGTGATAATTGTGCATTTAATAATGGGAGTTTATCAAGAAAGAATTTTAAGACAGCCATATGTCATTACTAAAGAAGTTTACAATGTAAGCTGTAATTCGATAACAAATTGTAATCAGGAAGAAAATTCAACGCTTGTAATTGGGCATGTTGAAACAAAAGAGCGTTTTACCTATGCTTTCTCATTCGTTGGAGTTCAATGCTTCGTGTATGCACTGATTGCGAAGGGTCAGTAATAAACTGAGCGCGAAAAAAATTTATTTCGTTGATTGCATTTTTCTCATTTTCTCTCACAGGAGCGATCATGACTACTGAGCATGTAAAAAATGAAACGCCCCAAAAATATTTCGCACTTCCCGCTATATTTTACGTACTTGCAATGGTGACGTCAAATATGGCTCTTAAATATGTACCTTATACTACTCAGGTTATAGGAAAATGTAAGGAAATTTTTTAATTTATGATCTTAAACAAAACTAATTAAATTTTTTTTCGTAGCATCGAAGCCAATTTCAGTCATGTTCATGAGCGTACTCATCGCAAGAAAATCATACAAACCTCAAAAGTATGTTTTTGTAATTGTGATATGTTTAGCACTTATTCTTTTCACCTATAAAGACAAATACGACAAAAAGGACGGCGAGGATCCTCTTCGTGGCACAGCACTCATTGGTATTAGTTTAATTATGGATGGAGTTATGGCAGCATTACAAGATCGAATGAGATCTGTGTCAAAACCAACATCATTAAATCTCATGTATTTTCTCAATGCATGGAGTTCACTATATCTTGCTATTTTGCTTGTTATCAAGGAAGAAGGAATTGAATTTGTCTATTTCTGTATGCGACATCCTTCCGTGATATTTCATCTAGCAATTCTTGTATCGGTTGGATCACTTGGACAATTTTTTATTGCTCGAATGATTTCAAATTTTGGAGCTTTACCACTTAGTATTGTGATGACTGTAAGAAAATTCATTACAGTTTTTCTTTCCGTCATAATTTATGATAATGAACTTAGTCTACGTAAATGGCTAGCAGCTGGAATTATTTTTCTTGCACTAATTATTGATGCAATTTATCAGTTGAAAACAAAACCAACTCCATCGTCATCATCAAACGTTTCAGAGTCGACAAATGAAACACAAAGTGAAAATATTGACGAAAATGAACTAAATAATCAGAAAAATTTGAATTTAAATTGTGTTCTGATTGATAAAGAATTTAATGACACAATAAATGGAAAACAAATGGAACATGAAAATGATGAGTGTGATAGATGTGAAACAAATGTGTTTTTTATAAAATAAGTTGTCTAATTGCACGATTGGTGGTTTAAATTAATTTAAAAATTGGAGCAATTACTTATTAATTGTTTGACCTTGAAAATCTGTGTGAATGCTCTCCTTTTTCTGAGATTATCATTAGATTTGCAAAGTTTCATTCTGACGAAGTTTCAGTTGTAAGGAAGATAAGAGAATGTGACAGGCGTGACTATGTGATGAATTGTTTTATAGACTTAAGAATGACTATTTAAATTTTATAAAATAAAACAACAAATTTTTGACAAATAATAACCTTGAGGATAATAAAGTTGATTCACTCTTTTTCAGTAAGAATTTATTCTTGTACTCTTTACTAAAGGAAAGTAAATGAAAATATTTAAATAAATATTTTTATTATTTATCTCAGTCTGAGATTTATTCATTCATAAAATACTTTATCGTAAAAATACAAGGTTTCAAAGGTATTAAAAATTTTTGTGAGTAAAAATCACTTCAAAGCTCTTTTATCTTTCTAAAGTTATTATTACTCCTATTGATTGACTATTATCAGATGATTAAAGGATTTTCCATCACCAAAAAATGATAAGATAAGCGAAGGCGAGCGTATTTATATTTCGCAATTACACAACGCTAACAGCATGATAAGATAAGTTCACGTGAAAATAGTTGTTCAAATACCGATCAAATTTAATATTTTCTGTCTGATAAAGTAAAATGAAAAGGATTTATGATGTAATTTGATGACATGTGTATTTTGAATAATAAATAAAGTATTATGCGCATTCTTTTTGAATTATTTTGCAAAATTTCCAGCTAAATAGCGTCATGAAAGAATTTTAAATATCAAACAAATTTTTGATTTTCCCTCACACACAAATAAATCACCGTTATTGCGTCTAAAGCTATAAACAATTGTAAAATCCAGAAAGCTATGATCAATCAAAAAACACAAAGCGTGGCGATATCTTGGCATGTTAAGCTAGTTAAGACAGCAATTGGATGATACATTTCTTTTTAACACAATATAAAACCAATAATTTTGCAGCTCCTTTCTTCAGTCAATTTTTGCAGCGGCTCGGTAAAGTTAAAAAATTGAAAGTGGATAAAGGTGTGGACATAATTAAATTTTTAGCAAATGAATAAAGTGGAATAAATTTTTAAAAAAATAAATTAAAAAATTCTTCCTAAAAATGTCTGACAACGATAATAAAAATGAAAGTAAGGAATAAAAAACTCATAAATTTGATGACTTAAGAAATCATTGATTGTTTATACAATTACAAATACTTTCAATGAAAATGAAAGTGTAATTTTAAGAATAGTGCAATAATAGAATTTACACAGAATGAGAAATATTAATTTAGAAAATTTGTTTAATGAATGGAATTTTAATGTGTTTAATTGGATGAAAACAGGAGGATAGACACGGTGGCAAAATGTTTGCTTTTTTTGGGCTAAAATAATTTTAGATCATCTTGAACTTTGAATCTTTGAGTAAAGATCAAAATAGTTTTAACCGAAAAATTTTAGAATTTTCAAAAAATTTTCGGAAGTTGATCTTTGAAAATATAAATTTAACGAACTTTTCAAGAGTCAAAAATATTTTAGCAGAATTTTTTCGATTAAAAATATTTTGATCTTAATTTTAAGGTCAAAAATGATTTGAAAAAATTTCAGCTCCAAAATTTGTTCGAAATTTCCATCTTCCGGGTATAATTTCTTAATTTCATTTTATAAAATAGGAAAAATAGAAAGTTTTATTTTTCATTACTCTAAGTATTTAAAAGAAACGAAAAGCATAAAAACTGAAAGAAAGAAAGATACGAGAGATGTAATTTGTTTTGAATATTTTTTAATGGGGTTTTTGGCCAAAATTTTTGAACAATTTTTTTTCCGTAGATCAAAAAATTTCAGCCAGAATACTTTGGCCAAAATATTTGTCGAAAACTGATCTTGAAAAATTTAAATTCAACGAATATTTCAGAATTCAAACATATTTGGCCATTTACATTTATTTATTTCTTAATCTGAGTTCATAATAATTATGAAAAATTGTGATGTTGACCTAGTGGCTTTAAATCAGTTACATTTTTGAACATTGAATCGTCCTTCGATTGACTCAAAACTCCTGCCTTATGCAAACGAAAATTTTTCAAAAACTAATTTACTTGACTATCTTTATAAAAGAATGAAAATAAGTTAAGGATACACTTAAAATCATAAAAACTGACCAAAATAAGAATTTCAATATTTTTTAATTTTTTTGATAAAAATAAATATCACAAAAATCAAAGTTCACGTTTGATATTTAACAAAATAAATTGCACATGTAATAATTGATAAAGAAAATACTTGACAAAAAAAATACAATCAATCAAAATATTACATTTTAAGACGATAAGCCGATATTGAATTACTCATTTTGATTTAAAATTTATTGCAGCTCAACTTGAGGAAAAGCCAAAAGATGTTGAAGGGAGTCAAGTCAAACTCAAATATCCACGTGCAATTCCTTTCATTATCAGCAATGAATTTTGCGAACGATTTAATTTTTACGGTATGAAGGCAATTTTGGTGCTCTTCTTGACAAGAAAATTGATGTACGATGACGATGATGCGACAATTATCTATCATACATTCAACATGCTCGTCTACTTCTTCTGTATTTTTGGAGCAATTATTGCTGATTCATGGTGGGGAAAATTCAATACAATTTTTTGGTTATCGATCGTTTATGTTGCTGGAAGCTGTACAATGGCTTTAGCTGCTGTTGAACCATGGATTGCTGTTGATCCTGGTGCAAGGTTAAACTAAAAAAATAATTAGAAAATTAAAAAAATTTAAAAAGTCTCTTTTTTCAATGTAGAGCTTTAACAATTACTGGATTGTTTTTGATCGCTTTAGGCAGTGGTGGCATTAAACCATGCGTTGCTGCATTTGGAGGAGAACAATTTAAAATGCCAGAACAAGCGAAACAACTTGCAACATTCTTTTCACTTTTCTACTTCTCAATTAATGCTGGCTCTTTGATTTCAACTACAGTCACTCCCATTTTGAGAGAAGACATACCTTGTTTTGGAATGGATGATTGCTTTCCTCTAGCTTTTGGTGTGCCAGCCATTTTGATGATTGTTGCACTTTTGTGCTTTCTCTTAGGTAAATTTTTATACAAAATTTTACCGAATCAAGGAAATATGTTGGTTAAAGTTTGCAGATGCATTGGAGTAAGTTAAAAAGTAATTTTAAATTTATAAATTATTTTTATATTTCCTTTTATTCAATAGAATGCAATCAGCACAAGGAAACATGAGAAAAAAGTAAATCCAAAAGAAAGTTGGCTTGACTATGCTGAAACAAAATATGGTCGCAAACTTGTACTTGAAACTAAAATTCTTCTCAATATTCTCGTACTTTATCTGCCGTTACCACTATTCTGGGCACTTTTTGATCAACAAGGCTCAAGATGGACATTCCAAGCAACACGCATGAATGGTGATATTGGCTTTTACACAATCAAACCTGATCAAATGCAAGTCGTAAATCCATTGCTCATTCTTATTTTTATTCCACTCTATGAAGTCGCTTTTTATCCACTTCTCAATCTTATCGGAATTCGACGACCACTTCAAAAATTGACATTAGGCGGTATTTTTGCTGGTGTCGCTTTTGTCGTTTCAGCCATTGTTGAAATTAATCTTGAACCCACATATGCTGTACTTCCGGATTGGGGTCAAGCACAATTGCGATTTTACAATGGAAGAAATTGCGACTATAGAATTACAACAAGTATTCCTGAGCATGGAACAATTGATGTGCCTGCATTTGGTTATTGGGAGGAAAAATTCATCCCTATCAGAAACGGACGTGAAGGATTTTCATATAGTTTTAGTTCGACATCAAGCGGTTGCACTGATCATATGGCTGCTGGTGTATTTCATTTGGAAGAACGTGTAGCTATGAGTTTCTTTTTAACCGGAACTGGAAATCTTGCAATACATTCCTTTGAAGATAGTCCTGAAAAATCTAGACGTGGCTGGCCATTCATCACTGTTCTTTCCAATTTACAAACAAACGATAGAAACATCAGACTTTTAGAAGATGGCAAAAATGAACGTTATAATGAGCCTCCAACATCCATGAATCAAACTGATATTCAATCAAATAAAAATTATGAAGTTTTTGTTGGTGACACAAAAATTGCATCTGACATTCATTTGGATCTTGGTGGCGTCTACTCATTAATAATTTCTCAAACATCAGCTTCAAGCTATGATGTGAATCTTGTTACTGTCACAGATCCAAATTCAGTTAGTATGCTTTGGCTTATTCCTCAATATGTCATCATGACACTAGGTGAAGTAAGTGCACTGATAAAAACTTGATTAGACGAGTATTACTAATTTTATCAACTCTACTAGGTCATGTACTCAGTCACAGGTTTGGAATTTTCATTTACACAAGCACCAGAAAGTATGAAATCAGTATTGCAAGGATGTTGGCTATTGACTGTAGCCGTAGGTAATTTAATCGTCGTTATCATCACTGGTATGTTAATTCGAATTTTAATTTATTACAAATTTATTGATTAATTTCTAATTTTAAGGTTTAAAATTCTTTGACTCACAAACTTACGAGTTCTTCTTATTTGCCGGATTGATGTTTGTTGATATGATTATCTTCAGTTGGCTTGCAATTCGCTATAAACCAATTCCATTAGAACTTTTGCAAGACATAGATGAGAATAAAGATGAGAAAAAGCCAGCATTGGAATTTAATGGCAATGATACTATGAATTAATTGAATTTAAAAAAATATTAAGAAATAAAAGTGAGATGTTAGTTTGTTAAAAGAAAATGTTCGACTGTTATCAATATGATGCTTTACAGCCTACTACGTACGCAATAAGTAGTCAATATGTTCAAAATTGGAACACAAAATTTTTTTGTCATTCCTTCTGTTTTGCTGATGTTGCTTCAGTCATCACAACACATATGATAAGTGGGAAATCTGTTTATTCTCGTGTCTAATGAAAAAAAGAGTTACAATTACCTTTTACTATACTACTTCAGTGATATGAATTGTCGATTGTTTAATTACTTCATATATTCACATGTTTTCATGATAAGATAACAATGTGAATAGCGAGGAATTTATCGAGAGAGTTTTCATACTCTATATAAGTAATTTAACATGTAATTCAGTTTATTTTAAACTCTCTAGCTAATCGGACTTAAAAGGTTAAGAAATAAAAATGTCGACGGATAATACAAGTGAAAAAGGTAGATTTTGAAAAAGAAACAATCAAATTAAACAAGAAAAAGACAAATTTTTACTAACATGTGATCATTACTCATACTCAAACTGTGAAATGCGAATTGTTTTATTAAATGATGGGCCAATTTTTCTTACTTCCTTCTATAAAAAAGATTTCTTAGTATTGACCTATAAAGCTTATCAATTTTTATTGTGAGTGATTAATCACATGATCTGTCAACTTTATTTCAATTAACTTTCTTCAAAAGAAATATTAATTAAAAAAAGTTTAAAAAATTTTTCAATTTCAATGTTAAATTGTGAATGTCATGATATTTTTAAATGAGTTGAATATTCAAGGTGAACACTCCATGATTTTCTATGATTTTTTGGAATGATTTTGTCTAAAAATTTTCAAAATTTCAGTAAATATTATAAGTTTAATTAGGGTTCGCCCTTCAGGTCTTTGAACTTTAATCTATGCATCTCCTTCATTTCTACAACGAAATTTTTTGGAAGTTTTTTGTCAACGCCGGTGGGCGAATTCTAATTAAGCACTGTTGAAAAAGAGTTACAAAAGTACCATTTTGTGATCAATTATGATTATTTGTTTTATTGAAATTTTTTAAAAAAGAGTTCAATCCTGGTTAAATGTCTTATTTAAAATGAATTTCATTTGGACGTTTTTTGCGTTGTAGAAATTTTGGATCGACTAATGCATATAAAGAGATAAAATGAAAAGTTATGGCAAGAAAATTTTAGCCTCATGATACACAAAAAAAAACTGCTAATTAGCTCAAATACAGAACAAATAATCATTTATTTTCGAAAAGTATTAAGTTTTTTATTAAAAAACTATTTGATTGGTTGAAATGTTTACTTAAAAATATTTTTAAAAAATTAATTTACTTATAATACAAATGATCCAGTTATTCTAGTCGGTGTTCAATTATTTGGAAAAGTGTTTTTTCTTCATAAAAATTTTATTTCATGAAACATGTTTTGAAAATTTAATTTTAATTTTTTTAAATCTTGTTAAAATAACATTAAATTGTCTCAGAAATGTTATTTGAATGCTTTATAAGGAATTATTCAATGATAAAAGTGATTTAGATGAAATTTTAAGAAAATTTGAGTGAGTGTCCCAGTGAGAAATTTAGTCCGGAATATTTTAATATTTTCTCTGATTTGGACTATCTGGCCAAATTTTCATATAAAAAATCCTCCGGAATTTTCTAATTGTTCCTAATGTTTGAACTCCGTCCTTCACGAAGTACGGCCGCCGGACTAGACTGGCTCTGTTTGAAAAAATATTTTTCATTGGGAACATTCAAGTGTAAGATTAAATACATTTAAGGTGAAAAAAGCATGTTCGTTTTAAATAGAAACGTTGACAGTTTGTAGATTTACATCCAGAGTTGGAAATCTGTGAAATTCTATGAAAAGAATTTTTCTATGAAAGATTTTTTCTTTGAAAAGAATTTTTCTTTTTTAGAATTCACAGAATTTTTCTTTTCAAAGATTTTTCTGTCACAGAATTTTTTCTTTGCAAAGAATTTTCTTTCACAGAATCTTTCTGTGTAAAGATTTTTCTTTTTTACCATTTACAGAAATATTCTTTACAAAGAATTTTTCTTTCATAGAATCTTTCTTTGCAAAGATATTTCTTTTTTACTGTTCACAGAATTTTTCTTTACAAAGAATTTATCTTTTATTCTTGTTCATAGAATTTTACTGTTCACAGAATTTTTCTTTACAAAGAATTTATCTTTTATTCTTGTTCATAGAATTTTCTGTTCACAGATTTTTCTTTATTTTGTGTTTACATCTGTGCAAACATTTTGAAAATTGTCTAAAAATTACTTTTAAACATATTGGTCAGAGTAAGATTCGATTTCAC